>KZ347199.1:33246-51627 GCA_002352805.1 Teladorsagia circumcincta | reverse complement strand
GAATCGCTCTTTTGGCTGGTTCGAACGATGATGAATCGCCAGTAGCCAATCGCTCGATTCGCAAAGTCTGTCATCGGCCTACAGCTGACGTATCAATGGTAAATCAGAAGTCAGGAGCTAGGAGAAGGTCTCAAACACCTTCTTGGATTCTAGTGACCTTCACCACACAATGGGGAACAAAGCCCTGAACTGAGCCGCTTTGTTCCACAGCACCCCGCCTGCGCAACTTCACCATGTATCAGGTTGCATCATAAGTAATCTGGTTTCTGTCAAGCTAATGCCCATTCTTGCTGAAGTAAGTAATAGTGTTCCCACTAATGTGTTTGACAGGCTCTATTGTTAGTGCTGGCGCTATTTGTAGCGAAGTTGGGAGCTCGAACCCAAATGCAAAAATTTTGTCCTCACGAGGTGTTGAACCTTGAACCATTTTCCCATCATTTTTCGGGGTGCGCGGGCCCGCTCAGCGAAAACGGACCGCGGTTTTGTGGCCTATGCACAAGCTCCTGTAACATGGGAAAACTGTTTTCAGAAAGCTTTCCACACCCTGAACGACCTCCCTTGTTAGAAGGTCCGCCTGTCTCGCCACCAGGTGAGTTTCTCCTTCTTCGATCTCCGACCTTACCGCGAAATCCTCCTTTGAGCTTTCTTCCTGACAAAATCAACGCGTTGACTATCAGAATAGGTGCATCGGTAAACAATGAGTTGTCGAGATTGGCTCTCGAAATTTCAGGGTGGTAACCGCAGCTTTGGAGCAGGGTGAATAACGGTCGAAGAATTTCTCGACAATGGCTCTCTGCTGTGCGAGAGTTATATCGAGAATGGATGTACGCGCGGAGAGCACAGACTACTCGCGGGTGAAGAGAGTGAATATCCGCGTGGGAGAGCGTGACTGAACAAGCGAAATCCTCCACAAGCCTTTAAGAAATCCTCGACCAATTTCGCGTTACCTTGGAGGTCCAGCCGGGACTTCAGGCACCTCTTGAAGTCACTTCGTTTGTCAACACCAGTGGATTGCAGTAAACAACCAGCACTTAAAGACTGTTATGTTTCTCTTCCTCCGAGCTGTCGGAATATTGTGCAGCATGGGACAACGTATTCCAAATGAACTCGGTGAGGACACGAGTGAATCTGCGAATGTGGCTGTAAAGGAATCGTCATTCCGGCCCCTCGACAAATCATCGCTAGGTATAAAAACACTATACTAGTTTGTTTGATGGAAGGCTCCACCAGGTAAACGCAGCTTGGCAGATCACCAATAGGACGTTCCACTCGCTTTTTGGGGCTCCTCTTTACAAAAAAGGAATAGAGCTACCGTACACCATTCACACACACACGGTTGATTTAGCGAGTATTTTAAAATAATAGTATGACCTACGGCTAATTCTTTATTCATCACGATGCTGATGTGAATGAAATGGTGCGTGCACATTTTACGAGTAATTTCACTTTAATGCACCACATTAAGGTGTGACGTCATCAGGATTCAGATGACGTGCAACTGCGCATTCATGACGTGGGCGTCATTTCTAAGTACTGATGCTCCTGGAAAAAAAACGTCCAAGGGGTTTTTCACTTACTACGGCAAAGTACATATACGCAAACAACTGAAAAGGCAGAAGCCTTAAATGTAATAATGCTTAGTGAAGCCCGCTTTTTCCGAATAGAACTCTTACAGATGATAAGGACAAAAAGAGTATACGATAAAGCGATTCTTGCCTACGGAAATCCTACGCATTCACCTTCAAGAGTAACTGTGGAGGGATTTGCCATGAGCAGAGGAGAGGGCCAAAATGGCTTGCCCTACTTGTCCTTTAAGGAAAATTGTGAGAGTGGATGACCCCACCCCTCTCTTTTTCAATGGCTCTTCCAATAAGAATCCCTCCGACGCTTGATGGTGTCCATAGTGTCGTTGAATCTGGCTTATTTTGATACAGACGAGACCCTCCTCTTCCACCCCCCCCCCCATCCTGCCTCACTATCTTCGCTCCGTACCCATCTTGCCTCCTTGCTTCCACCCCAACTCTCAAAAGTGCGTCGAGTGGGATGGGAAGTGGCGGTAGATGTAATTGTCAAAAGGCGAAATTTTCTACTCCTTTTTCAGAATTTCTGCAAATTTCATGAATTCTCAAAATATCTAATTCTTTCGATGTCTTTAGAAAGTATAACTATATATAACTATCAGTACAATCAACTAACTAGTTGCGAGCCGGTCGTTGAGAAATTCCCAAAAGACGACTGACCCTGCATGCTAATGGGGAGCACCACCAGAGGTAAATGCTAATTTATACAAGGTGATGGGGCAAATAGAATTTATGGACGACAGGATTTATTAATGGATTACTGCAGAATAGTATGAATACTGCTTCCTTGTGCGAAGCATGGCGCAATCCACGATCACATAGCTGTGGTTGAAAAATGAAAGTGGAGCTTCGATGCGATACGACGCAAGTTTCGAAGCAAGGGGAATGCTCAGCGACCTAAGAGACCCATCCGCGCGCCGCTCGCGCCACGTCACGCCCAACTTTCCGCCGTCTTTCTCTGATCATTTAGAAGAGGAAGTAGCGTTAGAGTTAAAGAGGTCAGCATTGATGAGAGTGCCATCAATGAGGAAATCAGCAGGAAAGAAACGGATCCCATTTCTCTGATTTCGGGCCGTTTCTCATGGCTTTTTCTTCACGCCTTCGTCACGGACCATCTCTACCTTGCTCTTTAACGGGCTGCTTTTCATCGTAAATCCCGCCTTCGACCACATATTGTGAAATTTCCAATCTGAAATGATTTCGAATGCTCAGTTTTCGGACCACATTGTGCGATATTCGCGAATGACATCGAAAAATGTTGATAAATATTTTTCAACTAAATGACGGAAAATGTCTGCGAATCATCGACGACGTGTCAGCGGAAGTTTCCTATGATATTGATTTTGGTATAGACTGCGGAGTTTCACACATAGTAACAATTTTCCCTATTTTGCTTATTGGGCTTCATGTGGCTCACTTGCTAGCCAAGTCGCTCAAAACCTATGCCATTCGAAAGGTTAAATCTGGCTGAGGACATTGCAAGGTTTTGTTTTACTGGACATATAGTCGAAATCCATTTAATAGGAGTAGCTGCACTGACCGAACCTGTTCATATCGGTGGAACTAGTGGCTTACTTTTTGGAGTTGAATATTTACTGAGAAAATAGAAAACTGAATTCAAAACCATCATGGGGGCGTAAAGGAAGGTGGGGTTGGGGGTTGCGGAAGGGAAACGCTGAGAATAGTAGAACTTGCACCTCTTGCTAATTTGGGCATCAATTCCACGCAATGGAAGCTCATTGCAAATATGTAGTATCTGGAAACATGGCGCCTCAAAAAAGTAATTGATCAACGCCTGAATCCCTTTCTTCTTTTCTTTTTCTCGCCTTTTCACTCTTCCTCTCCTCCAACCTTTCTCCCATTACTTCACCCATATCGTTCGCCCTCGTTCATGAGTTTCCCTTTCAAGCTCCCAAATGTGATGCCGTTAGCCATGTTTGCTCATGCTAGCAATTCTGCCACAATGTATGTCGGACCGCAACCTTTACACCAGATCAATCAACATTATTTGTTGTGTAGGAAAATATTAAGTTTCCTGGAGTTCTCCATAAATCCCTTCCTTTTCGCTCACTTATGAATGCCATGAAATCCTTCACAAGAGGTTGTTTCTCTGTAACGTTTGAGGAAAGCCAAACTTACCTGAAGCGGTGGAAGGAGAACTGCCAGGTCACTTGCGCGGTACGATGGGATCAACTTCATTTCAGTCGTACCGAACATTTCAGTCCCTTCGTTCTTTGTAATCATTTTTTGAGCTTATGTTCTCCATGTAGTAACCAAATTAGGAGCCACAACCCTTCAGAATCAGATAGGATGTCAGAAGCAGTACGTATCCTGCAGTGTTTAGTAGAAGCAAACCAACATAGCTTCCTTACCTCACAAATAGTGATAAGCTGCTCCCAAACTTGGAGTTCTCAAGATTCCACCCTTAACATCACCACGCTTTCGATGTTCCCCAACTCCTCATACATTTAGCAAAACGATTTCGTAGGAAGGAGCAGTCCTGAATAGCTTCAACTCACCGAATTAACAATAACTTGACAGCACCTCCACCCACTTATTATTTCCACTCCTTCAGCTTTTTAATTTTTTAGGAGGTCTACTTCGCTACCGTCCTCTTCCCGTTCCCGTTTGCTTATCATTTCGTTTGCGGTCTCCTCCCTTCCTCAACACAAACATCTCAAAGAGTTTGTGGGCGCCTTTTTTGGTCACGCGCCACATTCTCTTCCATCAACACCTGCATCAAACAAATTCCCCTTATGTTGCACACTTCGTCTTCGTTTATAAGTTTCCGTGATTTCTAGAATCTTTTCGCTACTTAAACCCTTCAGGCTTTTCAGGATAGTGCGTATTTAATCGTAATTTTATCGCAAATTTGGTCGTGTTTTTTTTAATTTCACTTAGTGTACCTATTTATACATTTGTTTATTCACATGCATTTTGCTTATTTGTTCATTTAATGCCCATTTGTTTGGACATAAGTATATATCGATTTATTCGTCTATTTTTACACCCAAAATGGTGGAACTAGTGCACTGGCAAGTGGCGCTGCTTACCACACGTACAGTTGGCGAATAAAATACTGGCGCCCTCCGAGTCAACCAACCCTTACATTACTCCAGAGTCGGTCAATTGGTACCAGGTTTGTCTAGGAGGAAAAATGGAACCGACAGCGCAAGGTATCGCATGGACCAAATCGCATCCAAAACACCACCACGATTCTGAATGGAAGTGGGGTGCGCGACGCATCCCAAAAAGAGGAAGACCAATGATAGTTGCTTTCAAATTAATCGTTTGTTCCTTTTCTCATTTATTTTACTTCCTTTTGACTTTATTAAGTGTGTGCACATTTATGAGCCACGGATTGGGCGTAGTGTCGCATTTTTCTAGCACTTATCTCTCCCATACCCCTTATCGCGCTAGGCGAGCTCACTATCAGAGGTTGCCACTTTCTTCAACTCACTACGTTTTTGTGTGGTGCCGCAGTATCGATTTGTGCTTTAAACCATTTCATACAATTTGTATTGAGTTCAATCTTCAGTCCTTCTTACGGTATCCTCAGCATAGGTAGCTGAACAACCAGTGAGGTTTATCCTCCCATGGAGGGTTTTTTTCTCGAAATGGGTTTTTAAATGATTTGAAATGTGGAGGCAGAAAGATGGCTAGTGACGGCGCTTACCACACATGTGGTCAGATCCGGACGTGTTCTGGCCCACCTCAAGGATTCCGCCCATCCTCAAAGTCTGGCAACAGCTACCTCTCTTTTTTGGGAGAATTGAAGAATAAGTTTAGCATTAGCTTCGTCACTTAGTAGACCAGATTGCATAAGATGGCGAGTGCCTGGCGTATCCTAATAGTGTTGGTTCACGGCGGAAGCTTTGCGCCTTCATATTTTTCAGGGCAAACCAGTTTTGTACCCCTCCGACTGCCGGGGCTACTTCCTCCCACTATTTCCTAACACACTCGCTTGAAAGCCTAACAAACCCAGAAGTTTTTTCCCCACCACTAGGTTTAATTCCTCATCCTCTTTGCCTTTATTGGGTACCCCTTGAGCCTCTTACCACTAGACCCCCCCCCCAGGTGCATAGCGCAACAAGTTTTGCGATCATCAAAAAGCCACTCGAAATGATTAGCTATGCTAAAGATTCGTGCGACCTCGTTCACCCGATCGCACACCAAAAGTGATCCGATTAAACAGGCATCGTGCACAATCCGCGCGTGGTGGCGTTTCGATCATCCCTCAAACAGCCGCTTGTTTTCATAACACTGTTATGGATCGGTTCTGAGCCGACACGTACTGGTTTCCTAGTGACTTCCTTTCATGCCGGACAAGAACCATAGTGGAATTCAACAGTTCCCCTTCTCACTAATCCAATACTTCATGATAGTTATACCAATCCTCTTTGAATTCTACTGTATATGAATGTTCAGCTTTAATTTCTTCTTTATTTCAATATTGAATGTATTAAAATGTATTAAATCCTCACCTCCATTCGATTCTCATTCTCTAACTTTTATAGCCATTTCAGTATCAGCAAGATACTCATTAGATAAAAAATATGCCTTCATTGTGAATGGGCTTCTCCTCAAGCGTATACAAATTTCTATCTTTTATACCCTAAAATAATTGCAGCGCATTAAAAATTGAATCAAACTGTTCAGCTCTTCTAGTATATCCACATTTCTCCATACTTTTCGAAGAATTCCATTTCTCATGACTAATTCCATGAATCGTGACCATAGTGAGAGGTAGGAGCTCATACAGCTTTCCGAAGCATCAATCAATTTTGGTGCAAAAACAACATTATTCGGAACGCTCGAAAATCTCTAACGAATGACACCAGTTTTTCTGAGGCCGATGTCAGACTTTGCGAACTGAGCGATTCGCTAGCGGCTCAATTCAATGTACGCGACGCAACCGCGGGCCAATCGCTCGGTTCGCGAAGTCAGAAATCGGCCCTAGGAGGCCCAGGACTGCGGTAATATCATTTTCTAATGTAATTCTCGAACGATCCTATGCTCGTCCAAGACGAATTCTGAAGAAAAGTTGGAAAGCTTCTATTTTTTAAGTTTTAGAGCCTGGCAATGGATGGGCCTGATGTCAAAAATGAATATCATGTTTATGATCAGGAAGGCACTCGATAACTTCTTAGGGTTTGGATAGGGGTGGTTTCGCATCATTGATGCTACACTGTCGCCCTTCTGTACTCTGTGGAAACCCTTTTTTAGTGGGGATCTGCGAGCTACTCGAGTAGAACTACATCTTAGGTTGGAAAGAAAGTCCTGCAACACTTCTTTCGAATTTCTCTGTCAACATTCTTTGCCAAGTTTCCTTTTTCTCTGAAAATTTCGTAGGTAACATTTATGACTGAAAAAAGAGCATTCTCGAGGCTCCCATCCATTTGGTGGATATAGGCGCTGTAATCGGTGGTTATCTAAGAAAAACCGAAAACCTCGACCACTCGTCAATCTGCACTCTGAGTCACTGTCTCGTACAAATATCCCCTCAACTATGAATTCATGCCAATGGCCAATACCTAATATCTGCTGTAGCTTCAACTGAAATGTCGTTCACCATTACAGCGTGTTTCACCTGTACTAGCGCTGTCAACCCCATGATATTTTTATAACAGGCCTGCAGCGCTTCACATTCTCCATTACGGAAGCTGTTGTTGCGGAAGCTTGGCTACAAATCCTTCGGTATGGGCACCATAGTTAAAGAAGTATGATGCGATTCTACAGAAGTTGACCGAAGGAGCTCGCCGAGGCGCTTGTACCGCGGCAATGTTTATTTCCTTCATGACATTGCAAATGCTATATTCCTAAATGAACTCCTTGATAAATTCTGAAGCTGCGACGAGTTTCTTACTCACCTAGTATACAGTGCGTACCAAAAGTATGTGGACACCATAAAATCGATTCTGAGGGGTCAGCTGAAGACTTTCTCTGCCATGTAACCACCACCATTCGACTCCTCGTGATCGATAACCTACAACGGCAATTCAGGTGAAAGATTTCGTTTTAATTCAGCAAACTATTTTTGATTGAAGTTTTTTCTTTGTATCAAAAGTATGTGGACACTTTCAAAAAACAGAAATATCTTCAGAATCAGAAACTTGTAGACCTAGCAAATGTTCTGATAAGTTCTAACAATCTGTTAGGCATGTTCTGAACCAGGCTCCCGATACCTATTTCATCGAAGTGTTCCCAACCTGCTACTTTCACCATGTTATGTGGTCATTTGGGCCACTATTTTTTCTTTAATGGCGCAGAGGCAACGAACCACCATCCCCCTACGTTTCCAATAATGGTGTGGTCTGAGGAATGCAACAGCTAATCCTACACCCGGAATCCTTGCGTTTGCCCCTCGCCAGATGGAATACGTGTCGGGAATCTCCCTTTGGGCTGCTGCAGAACAAGGGTTTTGTGACGCTGGCTTCTCAAGAAAAGGTCGAAGTCGGGATTCAAGTACCTTATTATAATCCTAATTGTCTACCTGACACGTTGGCATGCCAATCTGCTATTTTCCCCTTTTTTCGACACCACCCCTGACACTTGTTGAGCCTCCTTCGAAATGTCTCTGTGAGTACATCTGCGGGTCACGACGAAGGTCCCTCGACTAGTAGCGATATCCACCCGAATAGCCAAAGATGAGCAATTTTTCACCATTCGAAGTTGTCTAAGGTGGAAACTTCCAATGAGCGCCTTTTATTTTATTCTTATCACATTCACAAAAGCACTGTCTATTCGGGTCCAACGTCCCGGTTTGTGATTCTTTTTCTGACTGAAAAATCCAGCCCTGCCAACCTGTCCTGAGCATCCAAACACGAAGACTCTTTCATTTTCTCTCGTGCCATGTGCTCACTGTATTGAATGGAACACTGAGTGACTTTTTTCATAAGAGGAAATTTCATTAAGGCGCGAACGTAGATAGCAGACCAACTGAATTTTGAAACAGTACGGAGGATTTTTGTGCTGTGTTGAGCGAGTAACGATTGCAAACAAACCCTAATCAGTGTGGGAGCACAGCATCAAGATTCCGGGTCTCTTCTCTTACATACGAGGACGTACGGAGGGTTGACGTGCGATTCCGCAACTGTAAGGTTGAGCAACATGAGGACACCATGTCTGTGCTTAGTCCTCTTTAAGGAAATGCTTGCCGTGAAGTGGATCATTGTCAGAACAAGCAACGAAAGAAAAAGTAAACATAGGTCAGGAAAGTGGTGCAGAAAGCTCATCTACCTCAGGGTGTCCACATACTTTTGATACAAAGAAAAAACTTTCCATCAAAATTAGTTTGCTAAACTGGAATGGATTCTTTTGCCCAAATTTCATTGTAGGTTATCAACCACGGAGAGTCGAATGGTAAAGGTTTCATCACAGAAAAAGTCTTCCACTGACCCCTAAGAGTCGATTTTAGGGTGTCCACATACTTTTGGTACGCACTGTATTTCTCTGGGACGGTAGTAAAGTGTCATAGACTGGGAGTCAAAGGTGGTGAACATCGGTCGTTAACGGCGAATAATGAAAGGCGAGACAGCGAGGTGACCCTTTTCTCGACGGTGAACTTTACTACATTGCCAGCAAAACTCGCATCACCCATGGACTTGAACCAGACTGCAGAGCAGCGTTTCAGCGCGACCTTTGCCACTGCACCACAAATCGTTTCCAGTCCACTTTGAAAGAATTGTAGAAGGCAAGGTGAATAACCTCTGATGATTGCAAAATCGCAAGCACAACGGAGAATTGATCCCGTAACTCACCCAACATCACCCGGAACGTACCCACTACACCAACTGACGCGTCGGAGACTGGTCGGAGAATGCGAGAAACACAGCAAGCAGATCACCTTATTGATAGATTTATCAATATTATCGATAGCTGCAATAGCACTCTTGCCACCAGCACTCTCAACGGCATGGCAGGGACGCAGACCGGCGTGGCAACTTGCCAAAACGGCGAGCCGGCAGAGACAGGAGAAAGTGGATGGAGATGTAGGAGACCATAGACCATGCCTAAAATGTACTCGGGGGTACTTTTTGCTCGCCGTCTATGGTCTCTTCAATCTCCATCCACTTTCTGCTTTCTCTGCCGGCTCGCCGTTTTGGCAGGGTGCCACTAGCCACTTGAGATGTGGCCTAGACCTAGCCCTCTGCGGCAGGTCAGCGCGAGCTCCCCGCCTTTTCCCATGCTTTTTGGGTGGGGACGAAGGCGAGGTCAGCGTGACCAACTGGCCAGCTATAGACTGGCCGCTTTGAAGACTTTACTACCGTCCCTGGTCGAGCCTTGGATGGTAGTCATCTATTCCAGATCTCCAGTCATCACCTTTGTTGCGGAATTATTAGACCATGAAGTTCTAATCAAGAGCACGGTCGCTTGATTTTTTGACCCGAACTCCGCACTCTTCAAAAGGGGCACCGAGAAAATTTCTGAGCGTTGGAGACAAGTAGTGGACACTCATGGTATAGACACAGGAATGGTCAGAAGATAACCAAAAAGATGAAGTTAAAATCAGGAGAAAATGTTGCAGGGCTTTCCCTCCAACCGATAGAATCATAATCTGGTACTTATTGGCTAATCAAGAAAACGTTACTTGATTGCTTGAGTGCAGCAATATCGTCCGTCGATTAAACACTGAACCGCAAGCTCATAGCTTGTGCCGTTTTACATTTTCTAATTATGTGGTCAGGGGGCTGACAATGAGAACTCGTTTCTCTCAATCTTCCTCTCTCTATCCTACCTCGTCTTCTTGTCCTGAGAATTCCGAATCAAGCATTCACTTGCTTCTATATGAAGGCGTGCCCCGCACCAAACTTTTGGGGCTTTCGCACATAGATGACAACTTCGGCAATGAGAGAAGGAGCGCAAAGACGAGAGAGTAAGCGCAAGAGAGCGCCCCGGATTAACGGGAGAGATAATAGCATGCTGCGTACGGGGATTAATGCAGCTGTTGCAGCTAACTTTGCTTCACCCTAGCACTCTTGTTGGGTGATTTCCATACACGGGAGCGCTACATTTGTGACTGTACTCTTGGGGTCTATCCTACATACAGAAAGAAATCATCCACACAACTTCTGCCTGGATTGTGCCTTTAAGCTCGTCCCACGCCATAAGACTGTAAAAAAGGCTCATCTTCCGAAAATGCTGCAATGCCTCAAATAACGCATGTCAGAGATCCCCAGCTTATCCTGGAAAGTTCTCCAACTTGATAATGCCTAGATTCATTGCTGAGGGATTTTTCTTCATTCTTTCTCATCATTGATGTGAATCACATCTTTTGAATAGCCGAAATCAATAGCGCTA
This sequence comes from Teladorsagia circumcincta, assembly GCA_002352805.1. Lineage (NCBI taxonomy): Eukaryota > Metazoa > Nematoda > Chromadorea > Rhabditida > Trichostrongylidae > Teladorsagia > Teladorsagia circumcincta. Next base: position 40,747 of record KZ347199.1, on the reverse strand, counting down.
GTTGGGAAACGATGAAGCTCGATCTATGTCTGTTTCAAACTAATTCTGAGCCTTTCACTTTTTATCGAATCAAACCGGTTAAGTGAACCGCGAGAATGACATTTTTAACGTCTGACTTGTAGTGTTTGCAAGCAATGAACGGAAAACCTAGCAAATACTGCAGAACTGTCATAAGGGACAATTTTCAGAAAGATTCGTGCTTACTGACGTATATTTAGTACTACTGGATGTTACTGCTCACATTAATGTTCATCACCATTTACCTTTGCTTTCTTGCTTCTCCCGGGCATTCACTGATAGGCCTTTATGAAAAGACCAGTTCAGCCGCGCCCCACCCATCAACAGCAATTTGCCTCTCTTGCGTTTCAGGAGCTATCCGCTTTTTTCCCGGTCTACAGAACTTTTTGGGTGCGAATTACAATCCGGAGAACTCCGCCCACCTTGGTCCAGGCCCCACCCACCATTAGTATTTGCCTCCCTTGCGTAGTCGCACCCTATGCACTCTCCCCCGGCCTTCAGGAACTCTTGAAACTGAATCATAAGTTCTGTAGCAAACCCTGCCCTCAATGGTGTACGACGCACCCTTTACCAACATCAATTTCCCCTTTCTCCAACCGCCCCTCACTTTTGTTCCGTTTCCCAGGAGTTCCCTGAACGGAGTCCAATTACTTGTGATTAGCGCCCATTACTAGGACACGCTCCGCCCACTGTGGGTGGGCCAGATATTCTGAAGACACCTCAGATGTTGCTCTCCTAAACCGATTTTTTTTCTCGTGTGTAAGCTTTCTCCCCAACAATGTTATGAGCTTTTCTATTGAGCACCACCCATTTAGAGAATGCTCCTCCTCTCACGGGAGGGGAGGTCCCAAACCCAGCTTATCAACCCAGCGCACACCTTCACCCTTCTTTCCCAGTCTTCGGGCTGTTCTGTGACGAACTCGAAACTTTTGCCGTCGGCACTGTCCAATACGGCACATACCAGCTGGGCGGTGCCCCGCTTACTGTGGCGGAGCCGCGCCCAGTAGGAATGTATTTTGTACCTCTTGACCCATGCCTACCCCACGCAAACTTGACCCTGCCTCTGTAAGTGGTTCTTCAGTAGTACCGAGTTTCGTGACAAAACAGACACACATAGACCGACAAACAGACTTTGCGCATTGTATGTAGTGGGGATGATGGCATTCTGTTTTGAAGGCAAATTTCCAATTTATATATCATAGATGGGATGGAGGACATGTATTGATGGGTGGCGCCACTTCCCTTGCGCATAGTCCGGAGCTAAAACCACGGATAGAATTTTGCTATAAGACGAGGATTGGCATTCAACTGATTTCGAGGGACAGAAAGCTTGAAAGGCCTAATTCAAGCCTTCTCTCCCTCGAAATCAGTTGAATGTCAATCCTCGTCTTAGGTTCGAAAATCTAGACTTGTCGATTGGCTAACACCCATAAGTCGTTACATAAGCGTAAATACCATCACGATTCTGAATGAAAGCGGTATGCATGGCGCATTCCAGAAAATCGGCGAACTTCTTATGCTTCATCTTTATATCACTTGCGCTTGCGCACCTTGAATGAATTCAATGAGATGCGAACTGGTTGCAATGGTGAGGTACAGTTCCTTGTAACCTTGGCGGCCCAATTACATACCCGAACAGTATTGGAGGTGTCTGACACCAGTCATGGCTTTTATGGGATTTCCACCTGTTTGACTGCGGTGTTCCAATTTTGCGTTTCAGAGGAGTTGGATACCCTTTCTAGAATCTGGACAAGAAGTGACTTTACTGAAAATTCTTACTGTTCATTGAGGATTTCTTTACTTTTTAAAGTGCTGAGTGCTTTTATGTTTGCTATACGGTTCCTTGACAGAACTCTCATCAGTTCCACTAACGTTTCGCCTGTTTTGAGATTCTACAAAAACATAACTTTTTCTGCGAACAGCTTTTCCACAGAAATAAACCTCTGCTGGGTTCTCTGAACGTGGATGCATAGCAGATAGCAGCAGCCAGTACTGTTTATTCAGGACTATTTCCTTTACAGTGCTGTACGCCCACTGGTTCTACTCAATCGAATGATCTAACAGAACATTCTGGGTCGCCTGTTGTTCACATCGCATTTCCATTATCCTTTTTAATCCGGCTCATTTACAACTATTGAGTGATTTTGTTGATATTTGTCTTTATTGTCAGAGGTAAAGTACCTCGCATAAGGTTTGCACAAAAAAATGAAATTATATTTTCAACCACACTCCTGTTACCAGACAGTAGCACCTAACCTACTGAATACAAATGTTATTATCAGAGATTTTTCTGTCATAGATCTGCATTAGGCTCAATCATCAGTTAGGCAACTCTCAACAGGCTGAACCATACTGGATGTAACTGACGTAACCTTTCGGAGGTGATTTGGCGCCCCTTACCACGCGCACATATACGGGATCAAATCCTGGACCAAACGCCGCCCGAACCATCTAAGCCGTCAAATCCTACGAGGTCGGATAATTGGTACCAAATTTCCCTGGGAGGATAGACTCACTCGGGCTTAGTTCCTCCCGTGCTGTAGCGAACATCGGGCGAAGAATTCTTTCCATTGCTGACAATTTGTGCGAGTATTTCGCCCTCTTCTCTAGAAACATCCATGGTCTTTGGGTCATTATCAAATGTTTATCTCCTCGTGTTCCTGAGACGGCCTCTTGCTTTTTTGGCTTCTGGGAACCCAGCAATGCCCTTCGTGAAATATGTTATTGTAGATACAACATTGCTGAACCGAGAAGATCGGGCTTAGCCATGTGACGGATGCCCCGATGCTGAGTTCGGTCTTCTCATCCGAAAGCTTAACACTGACCAAACTGCAACTCTGCACAGCTACTTCGTGAATTTGACAACTATCGGGAAGAATAGAACAGTGTTTCTACTTCGGCTGACCTGAGTATGTAATTTTATAGGCCACGCATCAGTTGACCCAACGATTTTGAATGGAATTAAATCAAATTCGCAGAGCGAACCAAAAAGGGACGGATCGATACGGAATGCTTTATTTTTGATTTTGATGCTTTTATCGTCACAATTCGCTTTCAATTGGAGTGGACTCCGCAGAAAATCACAAATTGCAATCATCACCAGTCCGTCAAGCTGTCAGCTCATATCAAATCGTCCTGGCAGCAGTTTTGCGATTAGAACTCTACTGAAGGGTCAAAATCGTTCAAGCTTCAAAATTGCAATCACCTGAGCTATTTAGAATAGAGGTCTTAGAACAGAGCCCTGAGGCAGAAAAAAGGAAGCTAGGCGAGGTTTTTATTTCATTTCTGTGTGGTGAGCTATTGGTGCAAGCGCTGCTGCTTTTGTTTTAAGATCGGGGCTCGTTCTAGGATAATCGACGCGTTCCATTCTACGCTGAGCCGGTACTTATCCAATCCTTTCGTAAATTTTGCGATTCTCCAATTCGCGGATGATAAGACACGCATCGCGTGCCTTATCTGACCCTTTTGTCAGGTTTTTGTAATCTTCTGACGCAGAGCACAAGCTTCGCCGATCGTGCTGCTGAAATGATGTTGCATTCCAGATGCGATTATTCTTGGTGTCTTCACTACTGGTAGTTTGTTCGAACGTTGCCTCATGTTATGATCTTGATAAGGACATTATCGTATCGCTCACACTCGATCTCGACTCAAAACTGACATGCTTCTATCAAACTCTGAAAGAAAAGATGATGTTGTCTGTATTTGTCGATGTGAGTTTTTTGTACAAGTTAGTGCCTTGCGTTTCATCAAAAGCGGATTTCACGATAAGAACGAAGGTCGAAAAGGAGAAAGTCAGCAAGTGGGGAGACGGCGGACTCCCTAATGGTACGGATCAACACAAACTCGCATCGTTGCTTGTAACCTCGACGTTCTAGCATGGCCTTCCTTTTAGGACAATTGGCCCGGAACGCCCACCGAATATCAAATCGCTCTTCGCAGGCTACACGCGGCGAGTGATGAGAGGGAGCGTAGCTTGAAAAGGGCACAACGATGAGAGTCGCATCAAAGCGGAAATCAACGGGCAAGAATGAGACCTCATTTCTCGGGTTCCGGGCCACTTCACATGCTTTCTTCATCATCCGTGCGCCACTGACCACCTCTACGCTTACTTCCAATAAACGTTTCATCGTAGAGTCCGCCTTCAAGTAATAATCTGAAGTAATCATATCATACCGTATTTCCTGTGACTTAATTTCACTAGAACGAAACTCATTATGCAAATACGGAGCAGGGTCAACGGATGCAGTAAGGAAGCCTAATTCGCGAGTTTTAGAGGAGGTCGTAATTGCCGTCAACGAAGGTGAAAAGGTTCAAGGAAAAGCGTGACTTTGGAGATTGATGAGGCCTTGGTCGCGGGAAGGAGGTCGCTTTGACGGGTTCCGGCGAATTTTACCGGAACGCCAAAAATATGGAAGGAGGAGATCGAAACATCTGCCGTTTCTTTTGGCACACCCCTCCTCCCCCGCCCCGCGATCGACGGTGAGTAGTGCGGATGAATGGGAGAGTAGGAAGAGCTGAAGTATGTCGACTGGTCTCAGAATCAGGCAAAAGTTTTGAAATAGGAAGAACGGAATGCTTGACCCTGATACATTGCAATTTAGCGAGGAAATATTGAAATTTCAGCCCTCCGTTACTATTAAAGTAGCTGCTCGATTGACATCTCCATCTGGCGAATTTTCAGAATGGATGGATGGAACTGGAAAAGCAGTTCACATGACTCACAACGTCACAGAAACCGGTTTGCTTTTGATGATGCGACTTTTGTAAATATGGATATTTCTAGTTACATCCAGCTCCACTGTAACCTTGTGTTCACGGGTTACTGGTCCCGCACTTTCTCCCCCACCACCCCCCCCCTTTTTTCCCGACGGACAAAAACTTTCTATATTGTGGTTGCCGACGAACTCGAGCATAGCCTAAAGCTGCTATTTCTAATCATTGAAACTTGTATCACCAATGACAGATTCTGAGCAAATGTATGGGTTCAAAGCCCAAGACTGCAAATAATGAGATAAATAAAGTGGGGGGTGTTTTGCGACAGAGTTCAAATAGCATGGAGTTGGCAGGGTACTTCCGGAAAGGAGAGTGTGACGTGACGTAGGAATATTGAAAAGATCAGAATTTTTCATAATTGGATTATGTTTATTTTTCCTTAGCGGCCCTTTGAATGACAAAAAAGGGGTGAAGTGGTCTTTAGTTCGGATCCTCGAAGTGACAATTTTTTGCATTTCCGACTGGCGCTTGCACAATATCGCAAAATGATACCGCGGCTAGTGATGGATCTCAAATTACAGCCAGGGCCATTAGTAACCCATATAAGTAAGTTCTTATCAGAACCTGGTGCCAGAAAGGTGTGTCGCTTGAGCTCTTTGATCTCCTTCTTGGGCATTCAGAAGGCCGCGCAGGAAAAATTGATGCAGTTGTGGAATCCATGCGCGCACCCCTACATAATGCAGAAAACCGTTTGGAGAAAGCTGGGCACTTCCTGAAAGACCTTCCTGGTTAGGCGTGTTTGCCATGGCGGTTGGAGAGTGCGCAGCAGAAAGGTTAGAAGTTATCTTAGCCTATGACAAGTATTCCCACCCCCAAAACCCTGCCCAGCAGCTTCGTCTCTCTGTTCGTCATTCCGCTTATTCCTAATGGTCTCTCGTTGGCTGCCTGTTCCTTTCCTCGGAGCACACACTCTCTCTTGATGCTATGGCATCTACATGCCTTGTAGGATTCTCGACACCGGGAATAAGAGAGAATGACCCCATGAGGCCATTAGTGGTTGAAGGTGGTCCCGACCACACCCCTCAATTCCTGCTCACCAATGGCGGCTGATGACGTCAACAAAACAGCTGCGCCTTCCCAGTTGTGTTCACTTCTTTTACCTTTCTGCTTCAGGTGACTACGAGGTTTGCATCGGGGTCCCATACCAGGCAAAAGTATTCTTCCACTTGTTCGCTTTTGACCCCAATGATCACCAAACGGCACTGGACAAACTCAATGAACAATCAGAACTCAATAGAAATCTAACCGTAAGTTGACATCAGCAACAGTTGTGCCGCACCATGAACCCCTATCCTTTTTCAGAACGCTTTAACGACTCTTCGTGAACAACTGTATAGAATCTACTACTCCATAAAATTTTACAATCAGGTACTCCTGTAATTATTTACTTCGGACGAAAAGTTATAAGTGAACACCACTTCATGATTTTATTATATTTCCAAAGAAAGAAAGAAAAAATCTGCAGCTTCAGCAGCTTACTTTGCAAGGCCCTAGCGCTCTCGCCAGGTAATTTCTTTCCACGGGGATGCTACATCTCTGATTGTTCCCTAAAGGTCTTTCCTACAGACCGATGATGTGTTCACAAGACCTTTGCCTGGGGTTTGCCTCCCCGAATTTTCGGTAAACTCTGTATCTTTCGAGCAATCTGAGAATGTTTTTCTTCGATCAAATTCGTTCTTAATGTTACATTTTCAAGGTCTCGGTACGGGACGAGGCACTGCAACAAAAGAATGCTGACTTCATCAAAACTTACGTAGTGTTGTTCTGCATCAGTGCCGCCATCGCCTCTATCGTCGAAGTGACCCTTGTTCGTCGAATGTTCCGAATTGACCCATCACGAATTCGAATCTGAGTATTCTCATGCTGTATGTGCCTTGGTTTTTTATTATATTATATTAGGCATTTTGAAGATATGGGGCTGATGTATGTCCCTGCAGCAGAATTATGACTTTTCCCAGATTTAATTTGTATAGAGAAGGTGTGTAGCAGAAAAAGCGACGTTATGGTTAGTCCAATTTTTGCGCCCAAGCCAGGTGTTGCGTGCGATGGTGCCGTTCCACGCCTGTATTTACACTGCTGATGTTTCACTGAGAAAACACGTAGGCGTTTCGCATATCACAGACGCGATGGCTAGGCCCGCAGTTTGAGTACTTTAGCAACTACTAGTTGTACACGCTGTAGCTTCTTGCTATCTGCCCGGAATGCGGGAAGACCGCAAGCGTCGTGAATAGGAGGACGAGGCCTTTGCTTTGCTCTTTTCATTTCCCACTTGACGACTGGAGTCTGTCTGAAGATGTCAACATCGCCGGTTATTTGCTCTAGTCGCAGTCTGAGAAATGAGCGTTGCGGTAGAACTCTGTTTTCTTAAAACACTACCTTACAGTTTTTCAGCAAACAGTGACTGAGCAAAAGTTATCCTGTGGCTCTTAGAAGGGCTTCCGCTTTTATAAATGGATTTTGTGAGCGGCTTCATTGAGATGTAAAAAAGTCCTCTGTCACTTATATGCATCGACTCTTGGGTATAGTTACTTGTCAATTCAAACTGTTTTAAAGGCAAGCTCCGCGATAAAATGGGTGTGGAAAGGGGGTGAGCGCTTACCACTTCTCTCGCATCACCAGAAGGGTTAGATATCGTAAAATCCCCGCAATGATGACGCTGCCGCAATGCGATTGCGCTCTTATTGCGGCGCCAGCGTGGCAGCCGGCAGCG
>KZ347196.1:31538-45503 GCA_002352805.1 Teladorsagia circumcincta | reverse complement strand
CCAAGCCAGTTGAATAAATGTACGAGGAATCTCGCTTCGGCAAAACGGTCTTTGAGGCTTTGTGAAAGCGGTACCCTGCATTAAAACAAAACTCACATCACCATTAGATAAAGCGGGAAACACTCTTCAAAGTTTGTGATGTTGCAGCAGATTGCCGGAGTAATTTCAGTACTGAAGCATTTAATTAGAAATCGGTTTTCCGAACATCTCATACATTGATTGAATAGGCCATGCCGCGTTCAAAGTCACTACTAATCTGAATGGTAGTAGGATGCGTGGCGCAACCAAATAGGGACTGAACAACAGCGCGAGCTTCACGCTTCAAGCTCTAAGAGGGTTAGTGCCCTCTGTCGACTTTCATGTGTGAGCGTTGCTGGGAACTGGAGAGGCACCGATATTTTTCAGCTACTGAGTCATCAAAAACTCCGCTCCTATGGCAAAATTATTAAATTTATCCCTGAACACGTCAGGTCAAGATGTTTGTCTCACGTGGTGAAGTTATAAAATCTGCCACGTTTTTATTCAGAAATTTTACCACTGCAGGAATCAGCACATTCAGTGTGAAGCTCTCCATCAGCTGACCAAACAAGGGCACTTCTCGTAAACAGGTCTCGTAGACTGACTTCCACCGATCCCGATGATATCTGCGCCAGGCTACTCGTCCCACATCTGTGCCATCAATGTGTAGTCGAACGTTCGCTGTGTGCAATTCTTCATTATGTGTTCGCCGTTTGCAGGCTGCAGTTTATTTTTAGAAGTTCTCGCTCGGATATTGGAAACATTAAAACGTACGCAACAAGATTTGCTGCCCCTGTTCACATGACGTGATTGCTCCGTTCCGTTGCATAGTGAAATATTGCTATGGCTTTACCCGAGGAAGAAAATCAGTAGATTGTCCTTGAACGAAGAAGGAATCTTACAAGGGAGGTCTTTCAAGACGTCAGAATTGTGGAGAAGAGATTGTCCAAGGTTCGATCTTCTGTGATGACTAATTTTGCATCTTATGTTGGCGCTTCCAAATTGTGTCCCAGCGTCGATTAACATGTCATCCTCGTTATTTGGCGACCATTTGGAGGCTCAAAGATCGCAAAATTTGTCTTTACGGGGGATTGAACCTGGGACCATTTCTTCACCACTGTTTTGAGGTTCCCAGAAGCGTTCAGGTAAAATGGACCATAGTTTTATGTTCCACGCATGAGTTTTCACAACATGCAAGAGAACATTTTGGAAAAGCGCTCCATGACCTGAAAGACCCTCCTCGTGGCAGGCTTTCCTTGTTAGATGAAATCCGTGATCATCAGGCTACAATTTAAGAGAAGCTATTGCATCTAAGGAGAGCTTCAAACGACTCAAAGCAACAATCTCAGCAGGGTCGAAATGGGCGTGGCGAACAGAGGTAGTACCCCCTCTTGACAGCCGTGGAGATTCGCTCGCGATTACGGTTTGCGTCGCGAAACGACTTTTGCGGTCGTTTTGGGGCCACAGGGTCAATTTGAAGTCGATTGACGACGCAAATCTTGATCGTGAACGAATCTCCACGGTTGGCAAGAGGCGGTGCGATTTTTGTACGCCACGCCCACTTCGACCCTGTTGAGACTGTTGCTCTGAGCTCAAAACGCTCCGAACCACTGAATCTTCAGCGCAAAGAGCCTTTCCGATCCGCGAAAGCTTAATTTTTAAAACTCACTAACATTTCTCAAACTTACTCCAATATGACGTGATGATGTTTCCATGAGACTTCGCCTTTTTTTCATTCCTATTTGATTTCAACTGAAATTAGGAAATAGTAAGCAAATAGCGAATTTCGACTTCAACTTTTGTAGAGTAGTTTCAAATTTCAGAAGTCATTTCAAATTTCAAAACGGGTAAAGGCAGTCATTGCAGCTTGTTTTCCACCTGGAAAGATTGCTAACTCAGGGCCTGCTAATCTACGCTGTGAACGGCAAGTGTAAGTCGGCCAAAGATTGCAGTAGGCATCACGTACGCGAACTATTCCTCAGTTCTGTCCGACATTGTCACGTAAGTTGTGTTCCCGTGTTGCGTAATAAGCGATCCTTTACAAACGACACGACAACTGTTCCAAATACCGTATCGATTACGTCATAGCTGTGCTACGGTGCGCAATCGTAACATACGCTGGGATGCGTTTCACCATTGTTTACTTTTTATTAAAGACTGCAGCAAAGCTGCGGTTGTTCGAGGTCTCCGGACATCTCTCACCGTGAGGCTAGGCAATTCATCGTTTTGTTATGCTGTCTGAGAGCTCTCAAACAAACGCACTATTAGGAAATTTCCGATTTCTTTATCTCCTTCGAAAGGCTTAGTCCAACTATCACAAAGAATGTGTGCTTTTCCTTCTACCCTCTCACCCCCTGGTTGACAAAGCCTTGTAACCGTTGTTCGAGAGTTCCCCTCTCCAGCTTCTCTATCATCGAGAAAATTTTTCAAGAAATTTCTTAGGGGTCTAGTTTTTACAGAAACTGATAATGCTCCTATACACTGCGTTTCATAACTAAAGCTCCGCCCTAAATTTTTGCTATTCCAGACTTGTTGTGACTTCTTGGAGAATACTGCTATCACCAATAGATTCCCCCTAACGAGAACTTGGTACTAAATTTTGAAGAAACTTCAATTTAGAATTCTTACAATACCTTGACCATTTCGCAAGTACGACTACACACTATTTGTCGAGAAGTTTTACTACAACAAGAAGACACTACAAAATCTCAATGATGGGATGGCCCTCCATTATTCATAAGGACCTCATTAATGCGCCTAGGCATGCTCGCAGCCGAGCTAGCTATCACAATGAGATCCAAATGTGTCCAGCCACCGACAATGGAGAGTTTTAGTCCGCTTAGTGCATAAAATCGAGGACAGAGGCCGGCTTTGTAAAAGAAATGGTAAAAGTCCCTTTTCCTAAACTCTACGGTACTTTACAGGATCCATATGACGTGGAAAAAAGCGTGTTCTTGCTGTTTAGCCGCAGAAAGCTCTAAACCATAAGTGATTCTCCGCGAAAACTACGTTGCCTCAAAACCAACGGTGATTTGCGCAGATTCCTCCGATGCCCTCTTCTTCTGTCAGGTCCACCTAAGCTGGATCATCTGGAAGGCGAACTGGGGAAACAGAGGTAAACATCGCGAAGTGATGTACTGGCCACACCTTTATCCAATCAGTTATCGCTTTACTTAGTTACTCTATACATGATGGTTTTTCCCACGGAAAGCCCCATTTCAGCTCGGACCTTGTTAAGGCTTCTCGAAGAAGCCGAAAGAAAACGCTAAACTCTTCTTCAATCTTGAACAGAAAACAGCCTTTGTTTCCGTACTCATGAGGATTCCGCTTATAGCTGCTTAGCCGTATAGGACCGGCCGCTGTGAGCAGCGATTCTCCTCCTCGATTCTCCATCTTCAATAAGTGCTCTGAATGGAGCTTGTTATTGGTAAGACAGGCAAGTAGCACGAGTCATAGTAGTAAACCCGAACCCTATACACACGCTTCCCGAATTCCCTCTACAGATACTCGGAAAGGAACTTTCTTTAGGAAACTTTTCATGAGTGACCAGAAACTATGAAACGGTGAAAATTTGTTCAGAAGAATATATTCAGATTACTTCCTGTAGAAAATTCTTCAGAAAAACACTGCGGGTGTTTTTTTTGTGAGGAATTTATTGGTGATAGCAGCAATTTCCAAAAATGCACAGCAAGTTTGGAATTGTAAAAATTTAGAGTGGACGTATAATTATGAAACTCAATGTACAGGTTAGCATTAGTTTTCTTTCAACATAGAAGGCCTCACCTCTACCTTGTAATATTAAACAAAGCTTAATATCCTTCTGAATTCGATTTACTTGTCTTCAAAAAATTATAATACAAAACCTATCAAAATTTGAAGCAAGTCACCCTAGATAGAAAAGTAATGCACGGGAACCATTTCGGCGATTTTCGACCACTTGACCTCTTCTATGGATCGACATATTTGTGAATAACTACAGCCAGCCTAGGGTACTGTAGACTGTCGACCGCAAATCAAGCGAGAAACTTGTCCACGTGAAGATTTACGATCGGCGTGTTTATTGACTCAAACACTTGCAGGGCTGACTTTGTGATACAATTACCTGATATGCGGCGTAATTGCTCGTAAAGGCATCAACTAGACAATCCAGAAATAGATCTTCTAGATTGTAGCCTCAAAACTATGATTGGACTACATTTCTGTGAAGTTCTTCAGATCTCAGTTTGAAAAAAAAAACTATCAGAGTGTGGGGTGGCTTCTTATTTCGTTCAATTATTGCAGCTGTGTAATTCGTAGTTATACCAGGGAAGCTCGTAAGGTCCATCGAGTCAGTTGGAACGAGGTCTCCCTTAGATCACTTATGCTTTCCGCCTATTGCTTTTTATTTGCTAAACGATCCTCTCGATTCACCGCTGTGTTAGTTATGAAGCTGGAAAGTCGGCGTTAGTGGTCCAGGATCATAAGCAAGAGTTGTTGAAATGAACCCTTTAGCTCGTAGCAGCGAATCGAATTCAATATTCATTCCTTCCAAACAAGTTTGGCAGCCGGAAGGATGGAAAGATGTTGATCTTGACGAAGAGGATTCGATCCCCGGATCACGGCGTCACGAGCAGCGCCACGTGCCACTGCATATCGAACGCCAAAGCTCAGTACTCGAAAGTTATAAACTATGCTACCCTTCCACGCTTTCAATTTCTGGAAATTTTCTCAGTGATCCTAGAATACGATGGTTGGCACGTGGCACACTGCATCCACGTGCGTCATCCAATTCCGGGTCAAATTTCACACAGACGGCTCGGCTTTTATCTCATGGCCACTTAGAACCAGACAAGTCTGCTTGTAGTGGGTACAAGAGGATTTCCTCCGGATCTCATCTAAATGATATGTGTTACGGTGAAATGACTAACTTTCCTTTCTTACCACTTCAATTTTGAACAGTGTGGACGACCATCCTCTTTAACTCGACCTTTCATTTTCATTCCCATTTTTTAAAACATGTTTTCTTCCATCTTTGTTTTTATTTTCTACTGTCTTTGTTTTTCTAGGTATTCGCGTGCATACTTAACATTTATAATAAGATAATGAATAGGCCTAAATCTCATTCATGAGGGCGTTACGATTCGAAAAATGGTCTTACCAACGCGGAAAACTTATCTTCCATGCTTTTGTCAGTTCCTTGAATGATAAAGAGGGACGGCTACTTGGTACCAGACAAGTCTGATAAGAGACAAACATATGCGCCGATCCCGGTAACAGCGTCTTTTTCGCTGTCCTACGATCTAAATTCGGGAAAGGAAAATTTTTTAAAATGTCATCTGGGGTGAACAGTCCATTTTCGAGCAACTGGCGTTTTCATTTCTTATCTGAAAAGAAGGGTAGAAGTGGTGTAGTGGCAAGTGTCGTTAGTTACTGAGCGTACGGTCCGATTATCGAATCCTATCGTACGTCGTCCGGGTACTATAAAGCCTTCCATACTTCTGGGGTCAGCCAATTGGTACTAGACTTGTCTGGGAAGGATAGAAACACTGGCTTGTACATCGGCTACCCCCGCAAGACACTGTATAGGCCAAGTCGCACTCACTTTGCCACTACGATTTGGATGGAAGTAGAATGCGTGGCGCAACCCCCAGAACGGATTTAATTAACTATAAGGACTTTATGCTTTGCTTTATTTGAGAAACCACGAGCTAAGAGTAGAAAACTATTCTGACTAAAGAATTTTGGAGGATTTCATTGCATGAAACACCCTTGAGAGCAAGTCTTCCCTCGCTCTAATTAGTAACAACTTAGAGAAAAATAAACTTACTCCAAAAAATTCTAGTCCCTTTTGAAGCTGAAGCTATGGGTCTCTCAGGTAAATGTTCGCAATTTGTATCTATTATAGGCAGAGAGGTTTTCTCGAAACCTTTCCGGAATAGTTATTTTAATTATCCATCTATTTTATAGTTATTTATTTATTTATTGCACTAAAGGTAATAGGATTCCAATCAAACCTCGAAGTGCCCGTGCCGATGGTTCAGTAGAAGCGGCTATCGTTTTAATGCAGTATCTAGATGACATAGTTGCCTCTATTTCCGCCAGACCTGTCCCAGGATATCGTTCCCGATTATCTATCTCGAGCTTCAAAGGCGGTCTTATCTCGGCGTTCGTTTACATTGGGAGCGACGGCACAGGACCATAGGTAACACTTTCAAGAGGTCACTGCACGGCCCGCCTCCTCCAGCGACTATCCTCATCACTCCCCCTCAAGTGGGTCTCCCGTTTATGTATCGTGATGTGATTCTCACCAATTAATGCCTCCTTCTCGTCATTTCAGCCATCTCTCCACATTTTCTTCAGTTGATCGCCTTCGATGGTCAATGGTTACCTAGATCAATAGATGTTTCATTTCCAGGAAATGATTGATTACACGATTTTCGAATGTGAAATCGAGCCGACGTGTGAAAAAGATCCGCCACGGATCCCTTCAAAGAGAGACGACGCTCTGCAAATCAGTTGCCCTTTGGCCAGAGACCGTCGTCTGCAAACACTTCGCAAACATCTCGAGCAGGTAACCATCAATGATCACCAGCCATTGAACACTTGTTATCCCACCAGTGAGTGATAAGCGATCAGCTGAGCGTGCTGATCAGCTGTAACACAACGGAAGAATACCTTATAAAAAACTAAAAGGGCATTTTGGTGATAGCGTATCAGTTTTGTACTTAGAAAGTGCAGCTGGTGATAAAACCTCTTAGCTGCCGATATTTTCATTCAGTTTTTCCCATATGCGGAACTATTTGATGAGTTCATATCGAACTTTTGAAGAATGTAGTTGGGGCTGGGGCGAGAGCGCTGTAGATTACTTCCCTAGCGAAAGCTTCCCAGGCCGAGGACGCCTTTCACCAATATGGTGTAGGTAAATGGGTGGTAAAGCACGGGTAAATGCTCCACCCGGTCAGTGCATCAGCTGACCTAGGTAAAATGTTGCCTATCACTTTCAGACTACTTGACGACTTTCATCGAAGGCCATGTACATGGCGTATCTTGGAAATCCCCACTGATCGACTTCTTCTCGATTCCCTGCGATTTTAGCCCCATTGTTCTTAAGAGTACGTGAGAATTCCAGTCAGACCAAGGCAAGTGCTTATCAGCTGCCGATCTCATCAGACGATACGCCCGTGGTCGTAAAACACAGGTGGCTACCTTCCAACTAATCGTCTCTGCCAACTGTGCGTCTCATTGATACGACGACAGCGCGGAAGACGGTCCGTAGGGTTCAATCTGGTTCAGGCACCATTGTTCCATTCACGACAAAGTGGATTATTACGTGGAATGTTTTGTGTTAGCACAGTTGAACTTACTTCCAAGTCCACTAAACTTACTTCCAAGACGCCAAGAAAGCAGTAGGGCGCAGCCAGCGGCTACAGCAATAGGGCGTACTTCCAAGACTGCCAAGGAAGTAATCGGGCATAGCCGCTGGCTGCGCCCTATTACTTTCTCAGCAGTCTTGGAAGTAACTTACAGTTCATGGACCACATACCAACTCTAGGAGCGTGTGTGAAGCTTGAGGTGGAATTCTCCAGTCTCCCAGATCAGTCCTCTTCTGAAAGTATCACGAAGGTGTATCGAAGGCAAAGCTTCAAAGGCTTCGCTGCTTCCGCTCGGAGCTTCTGAGGTGAAAAGCATTGTCTGTGGAACAGTCTCTTTCCAGTCCTGCCAAGTTTTCCCTCCATTAGGATTTGCGGTTTACTTGAACTGTCTTTTATGGTCCTGCCACGTAAGGTGTACAGCACGGGGAAGCCCTAGGGAAGCCTTGGAGGGGGGGACTCGTTAGAGTGCAGGCGGGAGCATCAAATTAAGGGGGTCCAAAGGATCGAGTTCAAGTAGTCCGTCGACCCTTTAGTTTAGTTTAGACCATATAGCGGACCTGTTTCGGAAGGCAAACACCAACTTGCTCATTGACTGGCTACCACACCCACTGTGCGAACAAAGTTATCTTCGACTGCCTCTGCGATTCTGAAGAGAGATAGAGTGCACGGCGTAGTCCATGCTCAAAGTGAAAATACTACGTTGTTCAGGTTTACGAAGCGGACCGAGCACTTCTACGGAAAATGAGCCATTGCACGGCGTATACGCAAATGACTGAAATTGTCGCCGGTTTGAAAGTTGTTCGACTACTCGAAAAAGCCGTCCAACGACGGATTTTCAATCATGTGAGTTCTCACTTTTTGCTTCCTCTTGAAACTTGAACTTGGGCAAAGACGTGTTTACCCTTGCGGCTGAAAATCTGTAAAGCTGCTAAAGTGAGCGAAGCGCGCTCATGGCCTTAGGGGGAAACATCCAAAACAGGGTGTCTGAAAACCGCTGGTAAGTGACACTAGGACTAGGCAGAGGATGGGCCGAACGCCCGACTGATCGCCCCCCAGGACCCCTTCCCCCCTACGGGCTGGTCCCGAGACTGTAAGTGGCTCACTCACTCGAATGTCCCCCCCCCCCAACGACATGGCATCGTATCTCCAAAGTGAATCTCAGGCCTGAAAGGGGAAAATGCTGGAATTATCTAAATAGTGTCGATTTACCATGGGCCTGCAGGTTTACCAAAGGCAATAAAACTCCAGTGAAGGTGGGTAGAATGTGGTAAAACAGTTTCTGCGGCCTACAGTAGTCTCAAGTTTTTCGGGGACAAGACGCTACGGAGTGGGTATGAAAGCGAAAGCGAAATGGTTCGTGCACCCCGCGGTTTCCTGCAAATGGAATTACCGTAAGCAACGGAAGCTATCGCACCACAGTACCCCCCTCCCAGGAGAAGACCCCCGTTTTTTCCCCATTCGTAACTGTTTGGTGCTCCATACATGAGAAGTACCTTCCAAAATGTATTTTCTGTGTTCCTATGTCCATTAGAGAAAAACTTACCTGATCCAAAATTTACCCAACCCCCACCCCACCTTTTCATTTCGTGCTAGCGTCCCATATGTAAAAAACCTATTTTGTCTATTTTGCAGAAACATTTTTCAAGGCCTTCTTTTGAATTATTATAAAAATACATCTAACGTATGATTTTACAGTTGAAAGAAAGTTCACGGCTCAGATCAGCAACAAAGGACTCCAGATGATCTCTGAAAAACGGATTTCTGTACAAGAGTCACTAATCACTAATCGATCTACAGGTCCAGGAATGTACCATATATTGTGCATATGTATTTTTATGTGTTCAGAATTCAGAACTGAATAAAAATTCTATAACTATTGAATTGCTCATTTAATGATCCCAGATGGTGGTGTTGTGCTAATCAATTTACTAACAAATGAGGTCTGTTGGGGATTTTGATGTGAATATTTGAATAGCGGCGGTGCATGAAAAGATATGTACCTATTGGATGAGCAACAGCAGATTTGCTGACGTCAGCTTATGTTACATCCACCGTTTGGAAAGCTGCCAAACACACTTCACCGACACGAGAATGGGTACGGGTATGTGTGTATTAAAGGTCAACAACTATTTGAAGAGCTGATTGACAAGGGTTAGCCGATGTATACACAAAATCCGCGTCAACGATCCAGCGATTACCCCAATTGGTCCACTTGTACCTGTTCCAAAAATCATTCGGTTTCTCCTTTCTAAGCGATTATTTTTGTAAATTATTTAGATAGAGATATGGCTTAAATACGTAAATTACATGGCTGGCGCAGTGGCTCTTGGTGCAATACTATGGTGCAGAGACATGGGTGGCATGCCTGATGATATCACCGCAGACCCACAAAAACTTTCATTAGGTCAGGTTGAACTAGGAAAAATTAGATCCATCCTTGGGCAAAACAATTTCACCGAAAACCAGCAGACGCGCTATTTGCTCGATCCCCAGTAATTCTTCTGGGTTGCGCCTTGAACTCGCGTGTCATTCGACCCGTGGACGTATTGCAATTGATCTTTGGGCTACATGGTCAGCTGTGCAAAGTAGCCAACTGTTTCATTAAGTTCGCCAGAAAGGTGGTGTCAAAAGAATGAGCAGTTCACCGGCCATTAGCATTTTCTGAGAAAGACTTTCTTCAAATCTTGAGCAGACTTTAACAAATTTTGTGCAAAGTCAGGGTGATTGTGATGGCCATCCTCCCTTCTTCCAAAAAAGCACCCTTTACAGAGGCCAGCGATATCCACTGGTGTAACCTCTCAGCCTTCGCTAACCCATGGTAAGTTTGGTGCTTTCGATAGTACTCAGACAGTCATAAGGAGCTGATTTGCATGTCCTTGAACCTACCTCTTCGTGTTGCTCTAATCTGCACGTGGGATTCTGCTGCTTTTCGGGATAGTACTGGAAAAGCTGTAAGAAAGACTATTGAAAATGAGAACTAATAAAATGTAATCAGCCTTCGGTCGATTACGACTTTCGCCATCACGAACTGGTAATTAGTAGTCACGATGTGACCTCGAGATGGTATGACATCCTTTATTTTCCAGCGCGCAGTAAGTCCGCCTTCAGCGCCTCGGTAGGTTCAGAAATAGGAACAAAATAGCTGCCCAGGATAGAGGTAAGCAAATCAGCCCGTTTGGCGTTTCGGCTGAGGCCGTATGAGTGTTGGGGAGGGGAAGGGAGTCCCGAGGTCGACGGACTACCTGAATTTGGTCGGTACGATAGGAGATTGATGACAGAAGTGGTGCGGCTACGTCAGCAATTCCGCCAAAAGAGCTGGTTTGCTTGGCTCAGGACTAAGCCTTGGTGAGAGGTCGGACCTGCGTTCTCTCACAGGTTCGCCCTCCCTCCAAGGCTTAGTCCTGAGGTACTAAGCATCGAATTGAAGCGGTTCAAAGGAACGAGTTGAAGTAGTCTGTCGACCGTCTAGGACCCCATCCCCACCCCATCATTCAGCATACGGCCCCAGCAGAAACGCCAAACGAGCTGGTTTGCCTACCTCCCCAGATACTGCTAGGCAAGGTTAAGAAGATAGCTAGTACTCTTTGCCAAGATGTGGGTCATCACTAGGCACCGAATACTGAAATAAGAGCTTAGGAATATGAGACCGTTAGCCCTTATGTCGTTGAGGTGTCACATTTCTAAGCTCCTGTGAAATCTTATTTTACCTATCCTATCACCTTTCACGCAAGAACTACGATGAATTGAAAGATTATAAGAGGTGCTAAACAGTCCGCCTTCATGCCAACCAGGCGTCGCAATCCTGTAGGAATATCTTTTTGTGCTTTACTACGAAATTTATACCCTGTACTTTTGCATCAGTGTAACACTTCTGAACGGAGCATGATGGGGAAAGTTGTTCTCATCCCCAGGTTCAGAGAGATCTTCATTTCCTTATTCATTCCAGTACTTATGAAACAAACAAATATGAATAGATATTGTTCCCTTGCTATGATGGACGTTTCGTACATAAGTCATCTCAATGACCTCGCATTCTCTTCATTTCCCTGCACCGTCATTCAGCTGAGCAGGTTTTGGCCCGATCTCTGCAACCCGTGAAAGGTGATCACTCACTGACGACGATACTGCACTGCGTATCTTATCGCTAAGTGTAAATCAGACCGTAGCGTCCAACGTCAACCGTGCTGTTGCAGACATAATAAATTACGATGGCACGGTGGGAGAGAGAGCGCGTAGCGCGACGGAGAGGGACACAGAGCGCCGATGTTCATGTTGCGGCTAGACACAACATACACGCACAAACCCGGCGCTAGGGCCCGACGCTCTTCCAGCACGACTGATAAGCGCATTATGTTGCTGCGACTCGTTTTGGAAATAATCCCCTCTATCAGCATTCCTCTTGCATTCATCCCTATGTAATCGGTTTATAGTGGAGTGGTGCCAAGAGTTTCTACAGCCAGTCGATATTTTAAAGTTCACTTCTTGTAACACCCAATTTCGTCTCTATCCTGCATTGGCTATCACTTTAGGCGCGCCACGCATTATAGTTCTGATCGAAAAATTACGGTCTTTGAATGCCAGCTGGCAGAAAACAGCTAACCAACACATCTCCAGTCGCCTACCTTCTCACATTGATCTGAAAGCAATCAGTTGACTTCTGCGGAGAAAGCCTTATTTGTTTGGACGAAAAACTGTAGCCTTAGTAGTGTCTTGGGACCCTAAGCCCCTCCCACCCCTTCCCCTTCCATCCATGAGCTTCCTCAAATCGTAATTTTGTTCACGGAGTGAGCCTTGCACTAGAACACTCCGCAGAGTTGGAAGCAACGTAAGCGGGCCTTCAGATTGGCACGTTTTGGTCAAGGCTTCTGGAACGATTGACTGTCGGACGGCCAACAAAGACCGTCTGCAGGGAGTGGCTGTCTTGTGCACATGTTCAGTCACTGGTAGCCGAAACATTTCTGCTTGAGCAGCTTTTTTTTTTGTTTGTTTTTTGCTCTTCTTCAACATAACGGTGGAACAATTTTATTGAGCCTGGACTGAACAAACCACATATTTTTTGTACCTAAGGCGGAATGGGGTGGGGGCAAGGGGCGCAGCGACCACCCACGCAAGATACAGATGTCACTTCGAGATCAATCTCCACGAGAGCAAACCAATCTCTCCACCCTTCAGGGTGCGCTAAACGGTAACAGACTTGTGGGAGGACAAAAGTTGTGACTCATATCGGCCATGCGGTAGCAGCAGCTATTATGTACATAATTCGAATCGCGTTCAAATGAATCGGTGATTCTGAACAGAAGACGAATATGAAGCACATCCCAGTCTTACTAGAGCAAAGTGCTCATCACATAATATATCTTAAGTGCCACCTTGGTCCGCAGAGGAAAGCGGAATCCATCAAAGGAAGCATTTCACGCAGATCTTTCTCAGCAGTGACACTTCTTCGAAGAAACAATCTCAAGAATTCTGGGAATGAGATTTCCGGTGAGTGCGAAGAAGGCAGGCAACGTGCTAAGGTAATACTGGCCAAGTATTTATAGAACTTGAATTGCTTGTAAATGAACATCATAAACTTCTGACCATAAACACAGAAAACTTGCTAATGAATCAGTTTTACGCCAGCCTTTTTACATAACCAGAGATCTCTAGTACTAGAGACGATTTCTGTTTTTTATAGACCTGGTTTTTAACAGCTGATCTGTGGCCCACTGACAGGTAGAGATAATTCTCCGGAAAGAACGAACGTTTCTGAGAGCCACTTGGTACGTGTAAGTCGTTGAGGCACGCAAATCTAAATGAGTCCGTTTCATTCCGAATTTAAGATAAACGCATGGCGCATACCAGAAGGTTGCCAGTTCCAAGCAGGGTCAACCGTCACGTTGGACAAATTTCCACAATTTCACGACCCCCTCGGTACCGACCCCCCCCCCACACACCTGACCCGAAACATATCACAATTCAGCTACTCGTGAGGAGCATTCCCGCGAGGAACCGAATTTAGCATTGGAGCGTGATTTTGCATTTTCGCGCGCACTCGAAGCAGCGCGGAAAGGCCGAGGCGGACTGCTTATCTTCAAAAGATTGTAATTCAGTTAATTTTCGATATTTTTCAAATTTAAAAATGGATATATAATCTACGAGGCACCTACTTTCAGAAAACCTTTATTTTCGTGCACTGCCTTCAAATCGCTGTGAGCTATGGGGTCGAGAATCCGGAGTTCACCTAAATGTCTACTTTTTTCTTTGAAAGAATGTAATTTTCTTCAAATTGGAGACTGTGAAAGTGCTAGAAAATTTTTAGAGTACACATCGTTTTCTTTCTAAAACATACTCTAACTTTCGCAAAGTCTGTTTTCATCAAGAAATTGCCCCGTTGGACAATTTTTTTTCCAGTATCGGGTTTTTTGGCTTTCAAAGGTTATAACTTTCTCTAGAATGAACTTTTGGCAATTATTGTCCCCCTGAGATAAACTAGAAGATTAGAGCTTTCTAATGAATACCTTTTTTCTAAAAGTAATGGAGTCAAAAAATCAAAAAGAGAGCCCCGTTGGACAAATTTTTTTCATTGATTTTCCCAGCAACTCTTTTGAAAACA
>KZ347196.1:16476-31241 GCA_002352805.1 Teladorsagia circumcincta | reverse complement strand
CGTATTCGACGTTGAACTTTGCGAATACGACCCCCCTCGTTGGACTTTGTCCAACGACGGTTGACCCTGGTTCCAAGCTGCACAGTCCTGTTTTATTTTGAGGGAGACGGTTGGACAAACTACCGTATTCGATAGTGAGATCGTGCATCCGATTTATCAGAAGAATAAAGTATAAAATGTTTGGGGTTGATCACTCCCTTTCTGAGACACGCCCCACATTCCACTTCCATTCAAAATTGTATCAACAATTGAATGCGATTAGGCCTGTATAGTGCAGTGCACGCGCCAGCCAATATACTGGCAGTCCTTCCAGGAGAATCTGTTATTAACTCACCGTAACATTGGAAGGTTGCATAGGTCGGTGACCTACACCTTACATTTGACCCCGGATCATACCCATAGAAAGCGGGTTTATTTGCCACTACGCTACCTTCACGGTCAGAAGTTCACTACAAGGCCAAAAACCGTGGCTGCAAAGGTGGAGTAGTTCGAAGTGGGGCTCGTTCATAAGCTCAGCTTCTTAGCCGCTGCCGGTCCGTAAGCGCCAGTCAACGGCCATACAAGGACGTCCCGTTTTGCGCTTTTTTGCGATTTCTTTGCTTTTTCGCCAATGGCGAATCATTGAGCATACCACGTCCCCTCCAAGTTCCTCTTGAATCTAGCGCAATCGCTGCCTTCAAATCCCACATGGAATCCACCCAGGTAACCAGACCTATCATCCTCTTAAACGGCGAGCTGGTACTAGACTCATCTGGATAGTTCTAGATAAGGAAGCGCTACTCTTTGAGCAATACATAGTCCGCTGTGCAACAATTTCGCCAGGCTCAAAATTTCATTGAATACTGTTTTACATAATCAATGCCCGTTCCGGGTTTTTGTGTACGAATATTCAATTCGATCGTTCACTTATCTGGACAGCATATGCAATGTGCAGGCCGCAAGCCGAAAGCCGAAAGCGTGTGTACAGCCGTAGCATATCCGTATCGTAGAGGGCGATCTACGACACAACGCATCGCGAAATATTCACGGCGACGATTTTTACGACCATCTACCAATGGGCGAGGTGCGGAGTGGTGGTGGGGGGATCGGCGGGGTGGTCGATGTCTGCTCCTCGGCAGGCAGGTGATGGTGGTATCATCGCGTTCGCAGCCGCAACCCCTGTGTCTGTGCCCCCGTACGTCGCCGTCGTCGCTGCTGTCGATGGATGGCGCCGCCGCTTTTTCGGCGGAACTTCTGCTGCTGTACACAGAACATAATATTGCGCAATAGCTCGTCACCATCGTGTAATCAGTCATCACTGCCCAGCATGAGGCCGGCATTCGAGCCCGCCGTTCTCGACAAAGTTTTCGCCCATGAGGGCACTTTTTCGCTGTCAATCATCGCATACTTCTAAGTATCCGGTATGGAACGGTTTCGCTTTGACTTGTATGCTTGCACTTTGCTTCTACGTGGCATTCTTCTATTTGGCGCCGCTGGTATTTCCCCACGCACTTGAACTCGGCATGTTAAAATCGTTTGGCATGACTCCTTTGTACCATTTTCGTGCTCTTCTTGCTAGTATCAACTTTATACGAGGTATTTTATAGTTCTTAAGTTAGTTTTTTCATAGTTCCCAGCTGGCGCAGAGCCAAGGGGCGTTGGCTCCCAGGTATGCCATGGAGCTCCCAGACTATGCCCAATCCTTGGCAGAATCCGATTTAGGCCAAGAAGGCTTCCACTTTCACTTATTTTTTTTTTTGATACCTGCTGTTTTACGCCGCAGTTCGCGTTATGAAAGTTATCGTAAGAATACTGAGTTATGGGCAAAACTTTCGCACCAGCCGGGATTCGTACCTGCTCATAACTCAGCATTCTTGTGATAGCTTCCATTATAGTTTAAATGGTGTCAGGTTCGGCAGCGAGATAGGAAAAAATACCCACCCCCTGCCCTTGAAATATCAACCAACTCCAATCAGTTCTGAGATTCTGAGTGAAAGCTGTGTGCATGGCGCATCCCTGAAAAAAGTATTGATTGACGTCAATTGTCTTCTGATTTTCTGCTGCGTCTTTTGCAGCAGTTAGTGAGCTCATAATCCCGAAAGCGCTTAGTTCAGCAGGTTGTTATCTCCCGATCAAGGTTGTTCTCAAAACAATCGCGATCCGCGGTCAGAAACATGAGTAAGCATAGCAGCGACCTTTGTTCGCCGTTTTCTTATCTAGTCATCTCAATATGTACAACCCTACTGTCTTAAGTATGGGCCCAAGAACTCGCCCCTGTCCTCGCTTGATTCTTCATAAACTTACGGCATGGTTATGTGGCCTCGCGTGGCAGCGCGTCACGCTAGCCAGGGAGACACCCATCTGCCTGCAGTTTCTCGGCCATGTGCCGTCCACGTGCTAAATCATGCGCTCAGACAGCCTTGCTTCATCACTCGCAGGCCTTCTCGCCAGCCGCGGTCTTTTTAAATTTTTCGGAGCTTTTCGATGGTGATTTTGGGGGTCTTAAAGCTGGTTTTTATAGAACCTCCAATTCCTATTGTATTGAATTAGCATAAGATCGGAAAACTTGAATAGAGCTTCTGAGTTCGAATGACGGGTTTAATTTTTTTTTGCTGTCAACTTACTTGCCTCGCCTCCTGCCTCCAACTCCCAAGCCAGGGTGAGCCACATGTCAGGAAGACTTGGAAGTATACAGCACACCCCTCTACTACCCTTCCTAGCTGAGGTCTCACAACCTACCTACATGTGCTACATGTGCTTCTACCTACACCTCATACTCTCACCTCAGACGATATCCTACACCTCATACTCCTACCTCAGAGCACGTCCATCTCTTTTGATCTTAACAACTTGTTGGGCTAGGTGGATCATACAGCAATGTAAGGGCAGGAAATGTTCCAGAATTTCTTTGGTATTAAAATGTGTGTCAATTTTCTTCGAATTTTGGATTTTTTTTAAGATTTTCAAAAAAATTGCAAATATTCTGAATCTAAACATACTCCCCTGCCAATCTTTTCTCGAAATGCCGCTCGATTCCACCAGATGCGACCCTCATTCCCCAGAACAAAATGCGCTTCTTCTCCAGTGCACTGGAGAAGACTCGACAACGACTCACTCTTTTTTCGAGCACCTTGTACTCTTGGCTCATAAGTTCCACCCTAGCAGGGTCTATCCTCGGCTCACAATCCACCCTACCAGGGTATACCTCGGCTCACAAGTTCTACCCTATCAGTGAAAGGTGTCCCGGAGCGGAAACCAGCCCTTCCCACCCTTATTTAATTATATCCCAACGCAGAGTGCCCTCCACCCCCTCCTCCTCCCTCTGCTTCCTCACTTACACATATAGGGCCGTATGCTATCCTCCCCGAACGTGTTAGAGGGCGAACATTCCTTCAAATTTTCTCCGTCTTCCTAACTGGGATTGCCCTGATAAAGGGCCCACATTTAATATATGTATGTAGGTGAAAGTAAACATTTTCTGAAAGTGAAGAAATTATATTGTTCGAAACAAATAAATTTAAAGGAAAGTTTGGGTTACCTAGCTTCGGGGAGGGATAGCATACGGTCCGTAGTGTCCGAACCTCGGCGTTATGGGACGGAAGAAGTGGGAGACGCTGGAAATCTACCATTACACTCTAAAGTAGATACTTTTCTGGATTTTTACCTTCTCCCTTCGTTCGAAATCAGATAAGACTATCACCTTCGAAAGAGTTAACCTCACCCAGTGCTTGTCATTCTTTCTCCCAGCACATTTTATTCTGTACCATGCTGGCGCTGATATACTCTGAAGCAAGTAAACAATTTAAACTGTAACCCCCCACACCCACCCCCACCCGTCTGTGGTCTATAGTGTCGATGGAGGTGCAGTTTAACACCCTCAACGCGCTTCTTAAATTCCTCCAGAGGAAACGCTTGCCGTCGATCGGGGGTTGGGTGGGTGTTAGGGGAGCTGATGTGTGGGCCCGTTTTATGCAGCCTCTTCTGTCTACATCATGTCCACTTCCTCCCCCTATGAAGATTACCTTCAATTGATCCTATTCCAATTCAAAACTTTGATCTTGAACTGAAGAACAACTTCAACGTTGTGTGAGTTTCGTAATCTCCGAGCAGTCGTCAGCTGAGCGCTCACGTGGACCGGTTTTCCTGATTGATTCAAGGGTTTTTCTCGACTCGCCCTCGAATGCGGCCGCTGTTTCAAAAAAGCGCCCAAAATTACGAAAGTGTCGTTTAGTTCGTGCACATTCGTGAGATTCACAGATGCAAATGTGTGGTTTGTTGGCTGCGCGCCAGATTTGAAATAAGGTTCTGGGAAAGAGCGAGCTGAACCGAGAGGGGTTACGTGCATGTTCACACATATAGTTACGCCAAATTCCCATCGTTTATAGCAAGCTTTCTATCAAATCGTTGTATTCAAAATTTTGTTCTGAAATTGTCTGGCTCTCGTACTGTGCTCTCCGGCTGGGGAACCCCTCAGGATTCCTATGGTGTTACAACGAAAACTGTCTCGGAAAGGTGTATGGTTAAGATATATGAGTAGAAAAAATTAATAAATGTTCCCCGGAGGGGGGGGGTGTAGGTATGAAATTAGAACTAAGCCTAGCAGAGAGGAACGAATTCCAGACAGGGTGAGAATTGCTTGAGCACCTCGCACTCCCTCTTTTTCTCTAAAGCTTACTTCTAAAGCTGTGTTTCTGTTGAATCGAAGATATTTTATGGGCTACCTCCCCCCCTCCCCCCTGGAACCACATTGATCAAATCTTCTGTATTTCCTCAGTCTCACAGTTCTCGTAAATGGCTCGGTTGTTCCTTACCGCTTATCAGGCGGTTTTTACATCCATCTGTTTTTACGTGTCAAAATCGAAAAATTAACATTCACGGGGTCTTGGCGGACTTATCTTTAAATTTTAGATGAAGAAATGTTGGTCCTGTGTCAATCCCATTAAAACCTCAGGCGTCTGCTCATGTGGAATCCTGAGTAGGTAAAAAATTGGTGTTGAACCTTTGTCATAGGCTGCTTTCATAGTTAGCAGTCCGCGCGGAGAGGGTGAAAAGCGTCAACACGCGCTCTGGCGCACAATGCGTACTTGGCGCCTTCCACAGTTGACGGTCTGTGCGGTCCACACGGACCGTCAAGTGTGGAAGCAGCCGTAGGGGTATTATAGTTCGTTGGCCACAAAAATGTATGATGTTCATTCTTGGCAAATGAGCTGTTTGGCGCCAAATTGGAACGACCGCGCACAATATTGACGCTGAATGACGCTCGCGCTGGCGCTGGCGCTAAAAAAAGAGTGTCATATTTGTGATAAAGGCACTGGAAAAGCACAGTGAATTTGGAGAGAAACAGAGTTTGCACAATATTACCACAAAATGCCATATTCGTCGGAGGACCGCGATTTGCCCTATATTCAAATGTCAGCGAAAGTAGATTTTTGTGAGGTTTCCGGGTTATAACAGTTGAAGAACCTCTAACGTTTTTTGCATGGTGGAGCAGTAATAATTTTGAAAACAAACCGCTGATGAAGCCCTTGAACGAGCAGTCCCTCTCTCTCCCCCCTTGGAGTGAGGGGCGTGTCGGACGAGTTGCCTGAAGTTGCGTGCTTCACGGCTCCACTGACCCCACGTATTTGATTTAGCCGCCACGTCGTCATCCGCGTTGCGTGCGAGGTATCACGTCCATTAGCACGCAGTCACCGCCATTAGCTTACATTGTAAGACTCCAGGGCCATTGTGGCGCATTTTCGAGCCGCGACAACTGCACAGCTGTGATGCTCACGGACTACTCTATCCTACCCATAGAATAGGTTTTAGTCACTATCTCATCTGGGTTGCTGTTTCTAAGGGTTGTTGTTATTGTATAGCTTCTGTGAATACTTTCGGGTCGCCTTATCTTGTTTATGTGTATTTCCAAAAAATTGTTCACCTAAATTACCGAGTTTTCTGGGTCTTGATCTGAAGAGAATCTGACACTGTGCTTGTTTAATTTCATGGAAAATCGGTTCGGATAATTTCCGAGACTCTGATTCGAAGAATTTTCAAACAGAGTCGAAAGAAAGAATTCAAGGCTGCCCCACATTTTTCACGATTTTGGGCCGGGCGCGGTGAACCCGTTGCGAACGCGGCCGAGCCGATTTGCGCGCGGCTGCGTTGCATGGGGCGCGCATACTTCAATGAAGCGCATTCAAATTTCGATCGATATGCTCCATTACAGTTTGCGCGCCCCATGCAACGCATCCGCGCGCACATCGGCTGGGTCGCGTTCGCCGCTGGTTCGCCGCGCCCCCGCCCAAAATCGTGAAGAATGTGGGGGAGCCAGAATTCAACTATTACAATCCATCAAAAATTCCAGAAAATTCATCGAAAGTTTACTTGTAAACGCGTTTTATTGCCCTCAACGAATACGGCATTCGTTTCGCGCTCGCGTCATTTGTTACCACTCTGACGCCTTTTTTTGTCAATCAAGTTTGTCAAACACTCATACATAGAGGTGAATCATGGTCCTTGTCACAAATATGACATTAATTTTTGATGCCAGAGCTTGTTGGAGCTAATTGGCGCAAAATTGCTGGACGAAGTTTCGGCGAAGTTCTTTTGAGATTCGGAGTTGTAATAACTGAATAGTGCAGAACTTTCTAGAAAGTGCCAATTGACTGGGAACATAGTCTGAGCTGCACACATGCGTTTCACGTGTACGAATTTACAACCAAGCACATTATTTATCCCTGGGCTCGGGTCTGTCGTGCAGACAAGGTCTCTTCATGGGAGTTATGCATCAGAGACCACGTATTGTCGCATAAAAACATCTGTCGTCAGGCAAGGTTCGGGGAAAAGTGAATTCCATAGCTATAAAGCTCCGTCCATATTCAATTTTTATTTTTTCTGCATTCAAATTTCAGGATTTGAAGTCGATTTGCAAATGAAAATATTTGTAAAGTGAGAAAAAAGACTGAAATTATCATAAACATTCTTTTATATGTATGGTTTCTCAAAACGAAAAGCTAGCTTCACATATTGAAATGGAATCTAGAATTTTTTTTTTTGAATTGGCAACTTGAACCCATTGGAAATTACTTCTTCGTTTTGGGTTTTCCTTCTATATTTTTTTTATTTTTTGAGAAGGCTTTTTCGTAATTCGACTTGAAATATCTCGAATTTTGACCGCAAAATTGCAAGACATGCGAAATTCAGGAAATAGCTGTGATCGATGGTTTTGAATGTCTTGCTGGAACGCTCTCATTGCTAAATCACGTGTTTCCTATTCGAAGTTCCTGTACTCAGTAGTTTTACCTGATTTCCTGAGGAGGACTATTATCAGCTAATCGAAGGAGGACCCCATGACAGGTCGAAGGACGAAGAAGGTTAAACCTATCTAGTGGGAAGACGGGCGGATCCCCTAAGGGTGCGGACCGGCACGAAGCAGCGAAGGATATTCCCCCATCGATCTAGCATGGCCCTCTCCGCGGCGATGTAGGCACGGTACGCCTTTCTCTCGCTGTCTGATCCTCTGCTGTTTATCAGAGAGAGCATCAGCGTTGAAGAGGGCAGCAAATATGAGGGTGGCGGTCTCATTTCTCGGGTTCTGAACCGTTTCTTATTTTTTTCTTCCTTCCTGCACCATTGACCACCTCTACCCTTGTTCCCAATGAGCTGCATTTTTTATCGTGAAAGCCGTCTTTAAGCTCAGAAGAGTCGAATTAAAGTTGACACTATTCATTCAGTACAGTCTCAAACACCTGAGCAGTAGCACTAGCATCATTTTTGATGCATGCGTTTCTTGGTTTCATTTTTGCGCAACTATTGCTCTCAAAAGCGCCACAGCGCCACAATACAGAAGCACCAAAAATGGATTTTATACTTGGGTAGGTTGCTAATAATCCAAATATGCAAGGTGACAGTGGATTTGTGAATGCTGCACCTAATTGGCGCAAAACTGCATAAAATTACGCTGTAGTTAGAGGGTCGACGGACTAGGTACTTCACAGCCCTTTAAACAACCTTTGCGCTCTCTCGCGGCTCCCTCCCCCCTCCAAGGCTTAGTATTAGGGCATTCACCCGTTCTCTAATCGTCTGCGCTGTAGCCATTGCTGCAGGACCATTATGGAAGAGTTAAGAATCCGTTAACCGTGGTCAGAAATAGAACGTCGTGTACGTAATCAGTCCACTCATTTATCTTT
The DNA here is from genome assembly GCA_002352805.1 of Teladorsagia circumcincta. Lineage (NCBI taxonomy): Eukaryota > Metazoa > Nematoda > Chromadorea > Rhabditida > Trichostrongylidae > Teladorsagia > Teladorsagia circumcincta. The sequence continues at coordinate 23,091 of KZ347196.1, read as the reverse complement.
ATAGGAAAAGTTTCGATGAAAAATAAGATTTGGGATATTCGGGGGCTTCGGTTGAAAGGGGCTAAAAATTCATGAAAAATTCAAACAAAAAGATAGGTCAGGTGTCAGATGGGATCATTGGACGTGATTGCTAGCGGAATAATTATCAGAGAAGCTTAATTCTGCGTATTTCCTGGTACTGTACTGCAAAGTACTAGTAAAGAAGTTTTTGGGGCAGTTCCTTAATGATCCGATTGCATTTTGTCATAGATCCTATAATTAAGTGCTTGATCCTGTAATTATCCTGACCCTGACCGTTCTGATAAAAGAGCCCGGCAATATGATGTTGATGGTGAACGGTTGTTGTTTGAAGGTCAATGGGGAAGTTGCAACTTACCGTACTACCGTTTTTTTTGGGACTTTATATGTATAGGGGCTTGATTAAACTTTCCATCTGACCATGAGAGGAAAATGCGGAGGATATTCCACGGTCGAGGACCTGGGTCTAAGTTCTGTAATGATAAAGTGGTTATAGCGGCTTTTCCTAATAAAGGCATGGAGCGTTTAACGTCGATCAATCCCTATTCGGGTTGCGCCATCACATCACTTCCAGTGGAAATCTCAAAATGGTGTTGCCATTTGAATACAATTTGACCTAGCAATATCATGCAGGGGCAGCGGCTGTGCAAATCAATGTTTATTCTTCAAAATGAGTCTGACAATAATCGACTGACATCAGAGGGATATAAAGGTTCCACTGCCCTGGGCTGGTTCCTAAACGGAATTCGTCCCTTGTGCCTGTTAAATTGCATCACATGCCACTGCACTACTCCCTGCATTTTATGATATACCCTACAAATATATGTGTAGATGATTTTGTTATTATGCCAGCCCTGAGGGTTCGATAAAGTCTTCATAATTTCGACAATGAAATCCGTTTGGAAACCATGCGCTATACATATTCCAAAATAACATAAGGGCTTTTCATGAAATCTTCCATAAAAAATCATTGAGCCGGGGGGAGGAGAAGGGGGCAGTGTCCACTACTTTTTGGCGTATCAGACGGAGATCAGGGAATTATTCAGATCTAAAAAATGATTCATCACGCAATTGCTTGCGACCATTTTCCAGATTATAGTGGTTACAGCCCTATCGGTGAAATTTTCTTGGCAAGTTTTCGAGACTTGCTGGGGGAACCTCTCTTTGTGAACAAAACCCGCGATAGGCTGATTCTATTAAAGTGTGAATGTAAAGGTACCAAATGTGAAAAAAACCCAAGTACATTGGTCAAAAGCTTGAGATATGGCAGCCTCTTAAAGCAGAATTTACAGTGAAGAAGCAACCCATTCCCAATTAAGTTAGGGATAGTGAGTGGACCAGAAAGAAGGAAAAATCATGAAAAACAGCCCAGAACTGGAGAAATGGGACCCATTCCTTTCCCCTTGTTCCCAGCATTGATGTGACTCCCATCGTTGTGCCCTCTTCAAATAACGCTCTCTCTGGTATCTAATCACTCGCTGCGTATAGAACTGCAGCGAGTGATGAGATGGTCGGTGGGCGTGGATCGCCAAGTGCGCCAAGAGTGAGCCATGGCTAGATCGCCGAAGTCAAATCTTTCGCTGCCGATTGCGTGTCAGTCCGCACCCTCAAGAGATCCGCCTGTCGCCTCTCTAGGCAATTTTCCCCTTCTACGACCTTAGTTTTTTTTTCGTGAAATCTTCCTTTAATTTCAAATTTGGACGAGTTAGCCCTGGCAGTTGGCGCTTCGGTGGCCATTGCAACAACTTGTATTTTGCAATCATACTATTGCTATTTATATCATATGTTATCGTTACAATATTATGTGCTTTTACTGAGCAGAAGAATCATTAGTACCCGAAAGCGAGAGCTGTAATAGTGAGATTCAAGGTGAGGCGGCTTGATATGAAAGGTTGTCCTGCAAAGAAATTTAACTCGTCCAAGGTACGGTATCCTGGATTCCATGGGACACCCATAACTTTTGCACCCATAACTTTGTTGATAGCGAGCTTTCTGCCATGAAAGCCCCAAATCTCGTCTACATGGACCTCTATTCTTCTCTCCCCACACCCATTTGCCTTCCGTTGCCACCAACTTTATCGCGATTTTGGTCTTTAAAATCTGCGGTAGGCCGGTTGACCCGTATGATTCGTGAACTCTCCCGCTCTTTCTGCTGAAATGCTATCTTGCGCCTGTTATCGCCTGCTGTTCAAATTAGCCATGAGGCCGTCCTTGACGATGTTTGTTGCATTTCTCTTCTTATCACGTTTTCCTCACGGGTCATGTGTGCTGGTCTTGCGCTCTCAGACTCACGACTACTTCGCCCATGTTTCATTCTGTCATTGCGATAAGCCTGTCTTTGACAACCGCTACCATTCGTATCGGTAGTGATCAACAGCAGCAGCAACAGCAACAGCAGCACTTATTCTCCTACAGATCGCATCTATTAGCCGGGATTCCCCACCACTGAACACAGCCAGCCGTACGGACAGAATGGTAGAGATGTCGTCATTGTGTACAGTGGAGCCGCCTGTCTGCTGCTCTCCACACGCTTCAGTCTCATCCCAGCCATCATCAACGCCATCATCACTTCACCACCCAATGGAGGTACGTTTTGGCCCAGCCAGCGCTACGCCCCGTGGCTTCTGACCCCTCTCTACTACATGTGTGTGTGACTCATTCATTTTACAATTCGATCAATGACACTTCAGAAACATCAACGCCACCAATCCACCGCAGCCCCAATTGCCATCGACACCAATGAATACGTCCTTTCGCCACGATTACTGGATTATTCGCCCAGCGCCACCACCACACATCCGTTCGCATCCGATGCGCTTAGAATAGCACACGAACAACTACGAAAGGTCAGTCATGCTAAAATAGATTACCTTAGAAATGGCTGAGTTTTGCACTAGCTTGTAACTCATGAGGAACAGTTTTTCCATCAGTTTCTAATACGCTGGTGTCGGGACAGTGTGCAACATTGGGTCGCGCTTCCACACACAGTTACTCGTTTTACCCTTTCTGGCATTGTCTGTATTTATAAACTGTAATCGGGAAAATTAATATACGCGACCGTACGCTATCCTTCCCGAAAGGGTTAGGAGAGGATAAATTCTTCAAATTTTCTCCGTCTTACCAACAGGGATTGCTCTGATAAAGGGAGTACACACAATGTATGTATGTAGGTGAAAGTAAACATGTACTGAAAGTGAAAAATTATATTCAAAATGAATTTAAAGGAAACTTTGGATCACCTAGCTTCAGGGAAGATAGCATACGGCCCAGGGAGGGGAGGGGGAGGGAGGGGTGGACATGACGGCGCGATACTTCATCCCACAAACAATAGTCAGTTTTTTTTAGTGTCTGTGAACCATTCTGAAGAAACTTCACAACCAAACGTATAGTATTAAGTTTATTTTGCATAGATTGGAAAGCCTTATGTGCTTTGCGACGCGATGCCTCCTCTTAATACACTAGCATCTAATATCGTCATAAAATTAAAAGAAATATCGACGGGGTAGTTTGTTCATGGAAAAAATAAATGAAGATGCCGAGATACATGCAGGAAACTTTGGATGGGCTGTCCTCAATGTGTTGATAAAACCTTAGTCTACGACTTTCTTTTATAATTATGTTATCGATGTGTTTTGCATAGTATCTGTCACCCTTAAGAACAACTAATCATTATCGAAGTTTGGCTGACGACGTCGAATATAGCCTGGGATTTGATCCTGGAACCATGCATGCGGTAGCAGCGCCTTTTTTCACCACATCGTCGCCACTCGGATAAATATTTTCGGAATAAAAATTGGCAATTCGATTACATTTACAGGCCCATATTCCGAAATTAGGAGTGTGCGAAACATAAAAATTAATTTCGGGAGCTGCGCGTACTGAACGAACAGTGGCCCGTGGTCGACTTTCTTCATTAACTCACCCAAGGTAACTCGTTTTGACTTGTAACGGTTTGTTGTCATAGTAAGAATTTTAGAGATTTCATTAGTGCACAATACCAAAATTAACGGGGAGCTTCTGTCTTGATAAGTCCAAAAATTGTGGTTTCACCTTTGAGTACGGAAATGGCACACATGTGTACCAAAACTAGTCAGAGATTCAACAATGAGAGCACACAGTTCCCTGGAGAACCAGAACTCTTCTAATTATTCGCCATCTCCTGATGAGATAGCGTTTGTGACTACATAACCATGGGCAACCTAAACTTATGATTACCCTAAAATCCCATAGATAAGAGCGGTTTAATTTACCGGTGAAAAATGAATTGGAATGAAATTGAAATTGAATGCAGTCACCCCTCTAACTTGATGGATGGATAAATAAAACTCGGAGAAGAAGTTTAGAAGAAGCTCCGCCCCATAACGCTAAACCCCGCCCACTTAATAAACATTTCATATAGAAAAACAGCGATTTTAACGGAATTTCTGCCGGAATGCTCTAGAAATGCCGGAATTTGATCTCTGGATAGAACTTGAAGAGCTTATTCGATTAGTGAAATTCCATAGATAAGAGCGTTTAATTTACCGGTGAAAAATGATTTTGAAAAAATATTTTTAGAACTTTATTTGTACAACATATTATATTACCTATACCGCTCTTATCTATGGGATTTTAGGGTACTATGACCGTACACATTTCAACTTGCTGCACTTTATGAGCGTTCTGCAAGCGCTGGAACTTTTCCCTTGCTAGGAAATAGTGCAAAACGAGATCACTGACCACGTTCAGCGAAGTAATGATACATCGTTTCACGGTGTGTGAAAGTCGGCGCCTGATTTATGGGGGAGACTGTGAATAACCACAGACAATGCCTAACCACATATGCTGGCCTTATGTATCCTTTAAATGATAGCGCTGGAGCAATGGTTACGGCCACGTTACAACTCATGAAGGTCTGATAGTCTGGGTGAATTAAGTTTCCCGTCCTTCGGAAAACAACTATTTGATAACAAATGGGATGAGCGGATAAACCTGTCAACTTGCACATTTGCTGACCTTCGCAGTGAAAGTCACTCTCGTATTCGAGAGCCCTCGCAATTTTGAGCGGAATTCAAATACATGGCGTATTGTTTCCATTCCCAAACTTTCCCTTTGCTTTTATTACGGATACAGAAGTATCGCATATTCATGTTTTAAGTTATGACTCCCCTTTCCATTGTCTTTGCACCATGCTTTTCTCGTTTCCTTCTGCTTCTTCAGGTCATAGTCGAAAGGTTTTTGATTCTTCAAAAATTAAGTTTCAAATGTTCAACATCAGGACAAGGCTTAAAAAACTGTTTTCTCAGAAATAACACGGTGCTCATTTCCATAGTCAGTTTTCACCGTTCATCGTTTCATCTCTAGGATGCGCCATGCATTGTAGCCCCATTCAGAATTGATTAAATTTCATTACGACATCTCTTTATAATAGCTCACAGAGACCAGCCGATGGACAAACCCTCCTTGGGAAATTCGGTATCAGCTACTCAATCCCGAGTTATGGAAGGTTTAGCTGGCCTGAACGAGAATCGATCCATCGTACCCTCGGACTTTGCGCTTGGCATGCGCCGCCATTAGCCGCTATCCCATATCTTATTCCTATCGTCAGAGATTATACCACTCCATCGGGTTAGCTTCCAGATCTTTGTAAAATGTTCGGGATCGCTATTTTGTTTATCTATTGCGAAATTCTGTATGTGTGGTATACGTGACTGAATCACCAATCATAGAAAAATCATTGTTGGGAAATGGGCACCAAATAAAGCTGAACCTTTGTGTAAGTTCAATTTGAGGTCTTCATAAGATTCAAATATCCATTGAAATGCTTGATGCTCCCGCGTGAACTTTACGATGGTTTTCATTGCGTATTTGAGTGATGGGGACTGAATTACAAATACATTGGATTACACTGAACTTCCCCACGACGATAAAGATAAATGTTGTCTGGCCTTCAAGGGAACGATTCTAAGTCGTCGTGGCCATTTAGGGAGTGATTACATTTTTTCTACTCATCTTAGAACACTGATCTCGATTCTGCCTTCCAGTTCTGCTGAACGGCTCACAGGAAGGAGTTATTGCAGCTCTTCCTGCGCTGTTCTTAATATGAGGCTGACGAGGAATCATCGAATTGTGACGACTGCTCAAGGTGCACGTAGCTCACGCGTTAAGGATTTTTGCCCCGAACTAAAGTGACATTTGTGTTCAGGTACAAGTACCCTTGGGAAACAACTGCTAGCCAAATCTGAAATTTTGACCTAATTTAGAAAAAGTGGTATTCATCTGTGGTCCTTCCCAGCCAACAATCCTAGTTCTGATCATGGACGCCCAATTGTCCATACTTTTTGAGAATCAAGTGTAACGGGAAAGGGACAAGGCTACCAGTAAAGACATTTATAGAGTAGCCCTAGGGAGCAGGACGCTGAAATAGAAATACCTTAGTACCACGGAAGCACGCGGGTAACGCCTCAGCTCAAAAAGGCTGTTGTTTATCCGTAATCTTTGCTTTGTAATCAACAAATCGGTGTCTATTCTTATGGACATGAATCTTGGTTTGCTGGCTTTGAGGGCTCAGGGCAAGGTTGAAAGTTTTGTGCAGAGTAACTGGTTAAATGCGGTATC
>KZ347194.1:0-16204 GCA_002352805.1 Teladorsagia circumcincta | reverse complement strand
TTCTCCAGACATTTCACGAACGCTTCATATGCGGCACACAAGGTCATCTCGATGCTCTGAAAGATTCTTAATCTGAATTCTTAGTTAATTTTTTCTCATTCTATACAGTAACGGTCGAATGTACTCGCAGGAAAGTGAATTCTTCCTCATTCTACACAGTAACGGTCGGATGTACTCGCAGGAACGGTTTTTTGTAGACTGTCCCCTATCCCCGTTCCATTTTATCTCAAATATTGTTGTATGGTATTTCCGAAAGAAGATTGGCCCCAAAGCCAGGTTTTTTTTGAGTTTGTGACTGGAAGGGAGTGCTTATAAGGTCGGATCACAAGCCCACCATACCGCCTACCCTGGCTATGCCGGGTTTTATGGATCGGCCAGCGACGGATTTCTTGGTCCGACCTTTCGAACGTTTTCTTTTCTTAGCGCAAGACGTATAGAGGCGGATAGGGGGTACACCACGGGCGGGGATGCTGTATACAGTACAGCCGTTTTTCTTCTCTCTACACCGGTGAACCTGTTTACAAGTAAGGTTGTTGTTTAATATGTTGTTTCAGTCTGAACTGCAAAAGAATTATGTTGAATTCACTCGGAAAATGGCTCCAATTATGGGTGGAACTACACGAGCTATTGATCGTAAAGATTTGGTCACTAATGCAGAACACGCACTAGCTGTTGCTGCAGAGATTGGTCCCGTGACTTCAGTGTGACGAATAGTACGGTTTTTGACATATTTTGTTGTTTTTATGAGAATTATCCGTTGTTATTATATTATTATTCGGTTGTTAATATGAACTAATATCTCATCTGTCACGAAAAGGTCATTCTTTTATGTCCCGTTCCGAGGACAAATTTGTGCCAGCAATTCAGCGTTTTTGCATGCTGCGATGGGTACTGTAGCGAATTCTTATAATTAATTACTCGAAGTTGCTGTGTTTTCTTACTTTTCTTCTTCTTTTTTATTTTCTTTTTTATTGTAATTTATGTTCAGTCAGAGGGGTGCAGCCACCAGGTGATCACGCGAGCGGTTGCGTCGCGGTAGTGTAGTGATAAAGGATATATACGCCATGGATTGTGTGCTTGATCCTGCAGCGAAATTGTTCAGGCTCTTTCGAAGCCGTGAACAAGTTTAGAGGCAGTAAAATTATCATTGATAGCAACACCTTATACCGTGGAGGTCTACATGTTTAATCGCGTGCGCCTCTCATCGATTAGTCAACGACATCATCCGCGACGCAACCGCCCGCGTCTTGTATCGGTCGCCTAACACTTGGCTAATAAGTTACGCAATGCAGGTGCAGATTTGTCCCGTTTCAGTACGGGCTAGTCAAGTGCAATCTTGTTATATTTTTCATAACTGTAGTCTAGGTGCTTCCACACGATTTCCTTTATACCAGCCAGATCTTACATTGATTCCGGCTTTACGGTTAAATTGAAAATGTTTTTCATGTTTGATTGCTGATGAATCTGCGCATTAATTGCCCATATACATTTCATTGTTTCTATGCGTTGCTTTATTGATTTTGTTCTCATCTCTATGCCTTGTTCTCGCGATGGTTGCCTCTACCCATTTGACGGTGTGCGTCTAGTTTAGCTCAAATCTCTTTGTACAAATACCGCGCAAGTCGCATTAAAAGAAGAGCAGTGAAACCGGTTACTAACTTATTCGTTAATGATTGTATACTTTAAGTTTGAATCTCGATCTATGACACATTGTACTGCATAATGACAAGCTTTGCCTTTCTTATATTGTATAGGTTTAGGTTGAAATTATGATGTAAATATTGTTTAGGTAATAAATTACTTGAAAGCTCACCATTTTTTGTTACGTTCGGTTTGGTCTGATAGATATTTCCGAAAATACTGACGGACCTATCGATCATATTTGGAAAGTTCCATAATTTAATCGTAAAATCAGGTCATAGTGCGATGCCCATGCTTCCACCCACCGTTACCATCCCTCTGCATCGGGCTGAGTTTGGAGATCATGAAGGTAGTAGCTTTTGAGTGGCTATTTTATTTTCATCTTCGACTATTAATTTTTTGCTGCCCAGCTTTACAGATTTGTTCTCTGGGAACCTTACTCATAAGATGAATGCTAAGGTTTAAAATGAAATTTGTTCTTTTTTTGGGGTCCCAAAAGCTGAGTTTACGGTGGAAAGGCAGGTTACTAGTAATCACCAAGAGGTGATCAATGAGATGAAGAAGAAACCAAGAAAGTCTACGTCAAAACCGAGAATGGGACCTTTTTTCGCTCACTGATCAGCGCCCTAGTGACTGGTTGACCTCATTAAAGCTAACGCTGTTTCTGCTAGACGGCTATAGCCATACGGCGAGGGGTAGGACGGGCAGCGGCGATAGAGGCGCGAAGACGGCCATGCTATACCGAGGCATTTCCTTCTGCTAATCGCGTGTATCTCAGCAGCCTTAGGGGTTCGCCTTTTCGCCTCCCGACTTACCATCAAATCCTCCTTCAAAGTGCTTAGGAGAGTCATCGTTATGTTTTTCTCTATTTCTTGTGGCTGTGACTAATGATTGTCTTTGGAGTACTTGATCTTTAGTGGATTCCGAGTACCTGTTCAGTCCTGAGGTGCTCACAGCGGACTTGGTTGGTGCCGTGGCAAATGGTTTCCTTGTCAGGCCTCTAAAGATAAGCGACTATGACAACGGGTGAGTACTTCTACCAGTAGCAAAGAACTGGTTCTGTTATTGACACGTATCTTCTTTCTTCAAGGTTTCTTGATGTCCTCTCGCAATTAACTGTGGTTGGTGAGGTATCCCGCGAGGATTTCGAGAGCAGATTTAAGTCAATGAAGTGCGATCCACCGGCGTACTATGTTGTAGTCATCGAGGACTTGAGGTCTCAAACAGTTCTTCCATTTTGTTTTAGGTTTTGAAATAGTGGTGGTCATTCTAACTCATTAAAGTCATGCAGAGCTATGGGTAAATCGCCTAAATATATAGCACCTTTCAGGCGTAGCTCTCTAATAACTAGGGAAAAGCTCATGTTCTGTTATTCAGAAATTCATGAATTTCAGCAATGGGCGTGTTGTTGGTGCAGCGACGTTAGTGATTGAATGGAAATTTATTCATCAAGCAGGATGTCGCGGTCGTGTTGAAGATGTGGTGGTAGACAAAGACATGCGAGGCAAAAAGATGGGTGCTCTTCTGAATAGAGTGCTTGTTGGACTCGCGAAGAAGGTTCGTTGCAAACTTAGGGAGCCAATGATCTGTAATCCAATTTCTGGTTAAGCGATGGTCGCATTTCTTGAAGAGACCAATTCCATTTCATGATAAAGATATAGGACGGGTTTGACCATGAGCTCTCAACATGACATGGGAGATCGTGGCTTCAAGCTAATGGATTCTACTTTTTAATCTCAGCATTATTTTCCATTACTTTAAGGTTGGCGTCTACAAGCTATCTCTGGAATGCAAGGATTCTCTTATTCCATTCTATGAACTCTACGGATACTCTAAAGATGTCGGCAACAACTTCCTTGTGCAGCGTTTTGACAGGAAAAACTCGGAAATCACTATTCCACGTGAGGATGAGAATGAGGACGGAACATTGCATATACCCAGCAATATCTGAAGCATTCTCACATTTCCTTGGATTCTTTTTCACTTATTTGTAAATTTGAGCTGAGCTTTTTTTGAGCGGTTGTTATTGCATAATTTGTGATAGAGCTTCTACCTTCCGCATAATTTGTAATCTTTCATAATACCGGTGCCTAATCAACTGTGGGTTGTGAATAAAGTTTTATCGAATAATGTCGGCTGTGAAGATTGAGATGTTTGAGTTCTAGACTCCGTTCATACCTAATCGAGATATGGACAGATTTGGAGGTTTCCGTAAAAAGCTCGATTCAGATTGTCTGATTTCAAATGATATGTCCTCGGTGCCCTCACTAGCTGCTCTAGACCATACACATTTGAAGTGGGATAAGGAGTGGATGTTTCATAAGCTGCCTAAGGTGAGAAAATCCTGTGAATCACAGTGATCCTCTGGCGGTGTGTCCACTTCCAGTTGTTCTTTTAGGACAATATTGAGATCCCTCGTCATCATCTTCCAGACCCAGAAGCCGAAGCAATCCCTGGTACAACTAAGCAGGTACTTTGTTACTCTTCGTTGATCTGTATTCGTGAAGCAGACCAACGAATTGAAAATAAAAGCAGCACTGATCATAGATTCGGCCTGTTATGACCTGACGCTGATTTAGCAAATTACTGAAGCACATTCTCTCCTTGATAACATGTTATAGAAGTCAGACGCAGGGGTGTGGTCAGCTGTGACTGAAAGCGGCTTTTTCGCTTTTGGCTGTGCGAAACTTTTCCCGCTTTGGGAACCAAGGCCCAGTTATGACAGTGGTGGACTTGGGGTTTTTACAGCGGAAGAAGTTCCTCGCTGCGAAAAGCGAAAAAAGTCGCATCCTGACATAGCGAACCACCGCTGATGCGTCAAAGCGATGGTTAAAGTCACCATAGATTATCATGATTGTTGATGCCTCCCCCTAGCCATAACCTTTTTTTCTGGCACTGTTACATAGCTTTGTAATACTCGAGAGAAGTCAAGCTCTCTTGACGCGAATGTAAGCGTCAATTTAAGACGCTAGACCCTAGTTACCACGTGTGCTTTTCGTTTTCAGTGTATTTGTTTTCAAATATGAAGTTGAATTCAGTTTGTGGAGCACTAAGTCGGCCAGTCAATGGTATATTTTTATAGGAATCCCTAGCCGATCTTGAACGTAACTGGCTAGAGTCCGGAGTGGATAGGATTTCTATGGATGCGGTATCAACCGAAAACAATCCCGTATAAAGTCGAAAAATTGTTTCTCATGCTATCCTAGGTAGTTTTTCTTGTCAAGTTTTCATTTTCCACACAAATCTCCAAACGGCTATCTATTCAGTATATCAAAATATGGGTAACGAACAAAGTGCGAGTGGGGCTTCTCCTCAACCGGCTTCCAACTCGGCGTTTTCGTTTTTGTCTGGACGAGGTTTGTCATAGTTTCTTCCCATTTTGAGTAGATAATAATGTTACAAAATCTGCCTTTCTTGCTCAAACACTTACTTTTATTTTAGTCTCACTGATAGAAACGGTCAATCAGTCTGATTGTAACCACGAAAGGCCTTACAACGAGAGGGCAAAGCCTACTTCCAACGTGAAAGGGTTAACTGCGATACGATTCCCAGAGACACTGTCCATGGACTGATATCTGCATGAATCAGATGATTAACAACATCAGGAGGGGGGGGGGAGGGGGTGGCAGGAAGGTCCGTGGCGGTCACAATCGTAACATTTAGTAACTGTTTCATTTTGACAAAAGCATTTCTCGTTTGAATAGTCTTTCTCTTTCAACTGAAACTCAGTGGAAAAAGAAGTAAAAAAAATCGTATCGCTCGCTGATTTCACCTGCATTACCTGTATTTGACTTGTCCTCGCAAAGTTTGACATTCACATAAGTGGCCTTCTAGTTTTCGTTCTTTTTCCTTCTTTTTTTCTTTCCGATTTTGTGCCCACCGCCTCCATTGTTGCAGAAATTTCCACCTAGATCGGCTCCTCCCATTTTAGGCTTTTCCAGCGGCCGCTTGTTGTCTAACGCGATCCACTTTATAAGCCTGTCAATTTAATGATTGAAAAAAGTTGGCGTATATGGATTTCACAGTAGTTTGTATGATAAGAGTAATCGATGGTAACCAGCTATTTTTTTTTCGGAAATTGTTCTGCATTTTTTTTCTCCATTTCTATCCGTAATGCACATCAACTATCAGCAATCATTTCATTTGTTATGCTCTTCATTTTTTAAGGAAATTCAAAGAAGTCGAAAGGCATCGTTGTGGTTAGCGGTGGTAACGCTAAAGTGGAAACGCTAGAGGATGATGAAGTCTATAAACGGTTCAAAGTTGGTTTCAGTTCAGTTTCACAATCATTACGCTGTAATGCATCACTGAACGGTCCTGTTCTTAAGGAAATTCCTCGTTTCCTTCCAATTTTTCGACATGCTATCGGTAAGAAAGATGTTTCTCAGAGCGAAATCCAGCACAAAATGAGTAGCAGGCCGCTATTTCGGTACGAATCACATCGTACAAAAACCAATTCTGATAAAGCAGTGTCACACTTTCCAGAATGGCAACACGTTTTCAACAGCATCTAAAACTTTGTGCGACTACAATAGCTACGGACCAAAATCAGATAAATCAGGCTGTAAGATCGGTTAGTCACTGTTTTGTCTGTACTCAAAATATTACTCATTTTGACTTCGTGATTAGGTGGTCATTTCAGGTAGATGCTTCTACTGTTGCCCTCGCAAACCGTCTGGCTGAGAGAAAGAAAGCGACTGATAACTTCATCACACATCTTCAAGAGCTCGACAAATTGCGCGATGATGTAGTTCATATCCAGGTCGGCATTTTATTCCGGTTATACTTTTCTATTTATTACTTTATATTCATTTTTGTTTTTGTCTTCAGCTGGCTTCCTTTTAATTTCTTTTGGATCTGATTGATGAATGCTTTTTAGCTGCTTTTCGAACATCTGGTTCCAATAATTGAGACGATAAACGAGATACTGGTGCCATCAGAACGTTTACCACCTCTGTCGTTGAGTCGTGTACTCAATCGTACGCCCGTGTCTACCTCTGAAAGTTCACAGCAAAGCACTCCAAAACATGCTTCTGCTAGTGGTTCTTCGCAGTTGCGTTCTGCTCCTTCTGCTCCTTCTCAGGATAAAAACTCTCACATTTCGCCCATAGAGGAAGTACGTGTTGTTGACAGGAGAAAATAGACCAATTAATCGTGTTCATTATTGTCTCTCTGGTGAATAGCTGCTTCTGGAGGTCTCTGACTAAATATTTTTTTTGTTTCAGTATTTATTGCATCCATTTATTTCTCGATTTGTGGTGTACACAAAAGTGTGTGAAGTTCGACATGTTGGTTCCGCTTTTTGAAAATAAAAAAGTCGATTTCCTGAAGAAAAGTGACGAATCACGTCCGCTTTGCTCCATCCGTGGTCAATTTCATGAATTTCCTTTTTTCAATCGATACCGAGTGTTAATTGATTTACTGCTACTGCTCTCACTTGCGTTGTGATTTTTGTTTATCGATTTTGTCGAACTACGTGTGATTAGTTATTCTGAAAATAATGCCATATGCAATCAATGATGCCCTTGTAAGGAATAAAGATTTTGTTCACTTGAATTTGTTTGTGTCTTTGGTGATCCGCGCAGTACTTAACTTGGTTCAACAACGAAGTACAACTTCGTTAATACTAATTCAGGCTAGAGCTTCGAACCATGAACGAACCGGATCTGAGTTTTATAAAGTCGGACATAGATCTCTCGGAGGTCAGATAATTCTTTTTTGTCAGTTTTTACTCTGCTCTGGTATGAGCTGCAAACAGGGTCAGACGACCAGTTCAAAATTTGTCACGCTGCTCTGGTCGAAAGGGTACTTGAACTCGGTCCTTTGAGCTGCTTCAGTTCCATGCTCTCGCCTGCGCTCTCTCGCTTTATCAGCGTGCAATGGACACTGTGATCTCATATACTTGGCTTATCCACCTCAGAGTTCATTATAAGGTAGTCTCAGAGCGGTCACCTTCCTCCTTGAGATTTGGAGCAGAGCCAAGCGCTGTTCCCTGATCGTCCCGCCCGTCGTGGCAGGACCATGGAAGAAAATTCAGATAGTCTATCAACCGGCTCCACTCTTCTTAGGAGGTCTCGACGCGACCTCTCACCACATGACTGGGCTTGGAAGGGGGTTTCCTATGGAAGCCATTCCTCCTCAAAACATACACCGTCACCCTCACCAGCAGGGCTCTTTATGTACCGCTTGATTTGACGATGAGGCCATTCGTCGCACATTAACTACGCCATTACGTCCCTCTTTTCTCTCCAAGATTGTCGTCGGACGCAAGGGGGGACCAATATGGATTAAGCGATAGCATGTGCTTACTACCATTCCACACGTTGTCTAGGAAATTCGCGAAAAAAAAGCACGATTCCTCTTCCCTCCACCACAACGTAACTCCTCAACTTCACCACCGTGTGACACCCTCTGGAATCCCAAATGCGGCGCTCATTGAATTCGACACAATGGATAGTTAACCCACGCTGGACATAAAAAGGCTCGATCACATTTTACGCACATGTATAAACCTATGGGTGCCGTGACCGCCGAGCAGGAGCTGTTGGATGATTTTGTTGCTGCTGAGTTGACACGTATACTTAAAGGCAGAATTTGGGATTGAAAAGCAACCCATTCCAAATTAAGTTATGGAGGTGAGTGATACTAGAAAGAGGAAAAACCATGAAAAATGGCCCAGAGTCCGAGAAATGGGACCCATTCCTTTTCCCTTCATTATGACATCGTTGACATCGGCATTGATGCCACTCCCATCGTTGTGTCCTCCTCAATATAAGGCTCTCTCGGCTGCGTATAGATCTGCGGCGAGTGATTAGATAGTCGGTAGGCGGGGATTGTCGAACGCGCCAAGAGTGCGCCATGCTGGATTGCCTAGGTCAAATCTACCGCTGCCGATTGGGTGTCAGTCCGCACCCTCAGCAGGTCCGCCTGTCTCCCCATTAGGCAATTTCTCCCTTATTCGACCTTCGCTCTTTCCGTGAAGTCCTTCTCAGAAGCGGCTCCGTTGAAAAAGAATCTTATTTTTCAGGTAGCTCCGCTTAATCGACGTCGTGTTGTTGCGTTCGTAAACTGCTACCTCTACAAAATGATCGATTTTCTCAACGCTTTTGCAAATCGAGCGGAACGTGCGATTCTAGAGGCAGAACGGCAACTTCGAGCTGCTGACATCAAATTGCAGCTATTGGAGGCAAAGGTAATAAAAAGATGAGGTTCTAAGGGATGCTTTTGTCATTTTGAACCTCAATTTCAAATGCACATATCTTGGCTCAATCACAACATCTTTTTTCAAAATCAGAAGTCACAATCCGCCCACATTTTCATTTCCAAGATGAGAGCTTGATAAATGCAGCTTCTCGAGGTGATGGAGGTATGAAACCGATGTACTCGGTGGAAGTCATTAGCACAGTTTTCTTTGGGGAAGTTATCTGTGTAATAGGCAGTCGGTAGGCAGGAGACCCGCTGAGTAAGGACTTCGAGGTAAAGTTTCGGAGCTCTGACTGTGCGATTGCTCCCGACAGCTCCGTGGATAAGGGTCAACAGCATTTAATGTCGACTTTTCTTTCCCTCCTCCTTGGAATTCTCGGAAAACACAAGTCGATATCGCTTGATTTACTGCGAGCTCCTCAGCATTTCTATGCATTTTTGGTTTAACCAAGATTTACAGATAATTTTTGTCAACGCCCTATATTCGGGCGTCGGTTTTACCATCTTCGAGGCTTTCGCCATTACTGAAAAATTTCTGAACTACTATGGGGCAGCAAATTTCTTGGTTATTTCTGTAACCAACAAACGCATCACTGAAATAGCGAGCTGCATCCGCTCCTTCCCTGCCCATTAGTGGCAACGAGAAAATCTTGCGAATTCACCTTCTGTTCTATTCAAGAGTTTAAAAACGTGGGAGCAATTGTTCCAGAGTGTAACTGACAGTGCTTGAAGCGAAGAACGCGCTCTGAAATAGTCGATAAATTCGCATCGGTTTTCAGAATTTTTTTTCAAAATAATTCGTTCAAATATGAAATATCACGATGGGCAAGAACTTCCTTCACAACGTGGCGATTTTTCTTCGAATTCTATCCTCCATAAAATAAGTCCATGTTCTGTGTTGCTCGGGAGGGTATTGGAGAAAAATCCCAATCAGTCTGTTTTTTATTAGGTTTTTATGCTCTGTGCATATGGGCGATCTAGATAGGAAACAAATTAAACTGTATGGTTTTCTAGCAGTCTCTGGGCACATAAATCACGGCCCTCTACTCTTTCTCAAGATAAATCCGCTCTCCTAAATCGCTGTGTGTCTTGCGCACGCTTTCTTTAACCGGCGCGGTACTTAAATTTTCCTTTGTTTTATTATATTCACTACTGTTTGCTGCACTTAAGGACAGGGTCCGGGATTTACGATCAGAACTAAGCCTGCACCTGTGAAAAATGCGGTAGTGCGTAAGCAAAGAGCATGTACACAAATGTCGGATGATCTGACAAGGATAAAGCGCTAAGGCTTTAGGATGCAGCGTTGGCCCCAACACCACTGAGCCCGCCCACAATTCAGCTATTCCGCATCGCCTCTAATAGGTACGGGGCTTTATTCCCGAATACTGGCGTCACGGTGCAAATCTCCACTGTAGTGTACAAGGTCAATTACATATAGGTTCGATCCCGGGCTTTGTCTTCAAAGATGCGATGTTATCAGTGAAGTGCTATGTTCTGGCTTGAATACATTACAGCCATCCTTTGACAACACGTTCTGCGCTTTCTTCCCATAGTCAATCTCGCACCTGAGCTTTCCAAGGGTTTGTTAAGTGGGTTTGTATCCTAGTCAAGACTAAAAACAAACCGTTTTTGTTATGGGGCACCCTTATGACAATTAATCAACTTTTACTGATCTGATGCGAGGGGATTCCACCTTGTTACTTTTTAGTTAGCTTCAATACCTGATTCGCTTCCTGATACCGCAGAACCGCAGTCAGAAAGCTCGCATCAGACGGATGGTTTCTCTCAGGTGGGTTTATAAAGATTTGCGTTTCTGTTCCCCATGAAATCACGCATGTAACTGGAGTTTCTCCTCGACTGAAGATTCTTTGTTGCTTTGTGAACATAAAGTTTTATGAGCTTCTCTATGACGATTTAGGCACCATCAGTTGTGAATGAGCCGAAGGTCGCAGCCTTACAGAGTGCGGACGTGAAGGAAAATCCACAGGTGTCGCTTCAGACTCTAGCGCTTGTATCTACCGAGAAGTCTCATCATTGTTCCAGGCTGCTACAGTTTCAGTAGCTGAAACCATCCAACCAGAAGCAGGCAAGCGCGAAAGCAACCAAAATGCGTCTAACGTGCTTCTCGTCAAGGACGACCCGGCTTTTGCGAAATATTTCAGGATGCTGAAATTGGTGAGTTTTTATGAATGTAGGGCCTAAGGAACTCACAGCCAGTGCTTCGTTAAAATAGGAAGGCCTTCAGTATTGGAAATGAGGGGAATATTTGAGCTACATTTCTCCTCAGTGAGTGTCCGCATTCGGATAGTCTTTGTGTGCACCAGGCAGCTGGCTGTCATCCATACATACAGCTGGTGCATCGAAAGAAAAAAAAAAGTCAGCTACGAGTTTAATAGGAATAATTTCAGGGTGTCGTTGAGCCTGCGGTGAAGCTGAAGATGCATAGTGAAGGAGTGGATCCTTCCATATTGGAGTGAGTTCTCTTCGATGTTACGCTTCCGTTAGCTTGATGTGAAAGTACTGACGGCGCTCATGGTTTTCCTCCAAAATCCCTTCCCCTCCCTTAGGCTTAGCTAGCCATGAAGGTAATTAAGGTTTCTGAGACGCTCATCTCCTCTTGACTAACATGATGCGATCTACGCAAATCCAAGTATTGCGAGTCATCAACTCCGAAAATGTTCATAAACCAATAGCTCACATCTCCCCCAATGAGGAGCTTGGACGAGGCAAGGATACAGCTACCACACGGTTCGGTAGATATTTAGCTTTGTTTAGGCCTATAAGCAGCGTACGGGATTAGCGACTGGTTCGACTTGTTAACCATCATGACTATAATGATGTGGTGAGGGTACACATACCCATTAAAAAGGGGAGGAGGTACTCAACCGAGGGGTTTCAAGAAGCATGGCTACTGTACGCGCCTTAGCTTGTATACAGTCGTATTTCAAATGTAATTTCAAGAATTTCCTATATGTTTCGACGTCTCCTCACGTGCACTTTTCTAAGTCATTCTGAAATTCTTAGAAAAAGTAGAGCCTCTTCATGCGTCGAATAAGTGCTTTGCCTCATGAATGGTGACGGTGACAGCCAATAGAGTTGGGTTTCGGCACTGCAAAACCAGCAATATTTAGCAATCCAAATGCACCTTCGCCAAATGCTCCCATTCCATCTTTGCCACGGAATGAACCGACAGTGGACACCAGCGACACTTCATCAGTATCGTCGTTTAGCGATTCAGATTAATGTTGTAGTTTCGTTTCAATTGTTCATGGATTACGGATGTATTACCTTAAGTGTGTTTTTTGCTAATTTTGTGGTCTGTTCTAGATTAGACCCATTATATTCGGGTATGTATACCTTGGCTAACTAACAACAAGAAGCTGTCATGCCTAGTCATCTAGAGCATTATGGGGAAAACATAGATTGTTAGATTAGACTCTGAAGATTTCGAACTGTGGCTCACAGAGTTCTAGTTTCTAAGTACTTATTTTGCCCATATTGGCTACGAACGCTCAAACTTCATTACTGCGAAATTCGTGATGGTATATCAAATATGAAGTTATTTGAAACGAAGTTGAATTGTCGAAGATCACACAAAGTCGACGTATTCCCATAAAGATGTGGTTCCCTAGGATAGGAAGCGACTTTTCCGCTTTTCGTGCGCGAAACTTCCCGCTCGCGAAACTTTTTCGCTGCGACAACCTTGGATCCACCACTGCTTGAGAGTGGACCCGGGGTTCTCATAGCGAAAAAAGTTTCGCGTGCGAAAACGGAAAAGTCGCTTTTTGTCCTAGTGAACCACACCCTTCACATAATTGTGCCGCTTGGATAAAACTGGACTTCATTGTACTCCAATGTTTTATCACAAAGTGGCACAAAAACATGTAATGATCCTGATTGAGCCCCACTTTAATATACCTCTTAATTGCATTTCCATATTTGCATATTTTAGTCTTAGGTCAAGCGCACGCTTTGATTCTATGCACAGCAATTGGCTCACTCCTTGAATGTCCCACTCCCTCCTCCCCACTCGACGCGACATGGGCTCATTTCGAAATTTTTACCCCTTACCCCCCTTCCAAGGGTTCCCGGCACGACCCACTCATTTAAATGTCCTACCCCCTTCCCTCAAGGACATGGGCGCCTTACAAATTTTTACCCCCTCCCAACCCAAGGGGTTCCGGTACGACCTCGTTTTAATTTTTGGTCCGTGAACAAGTACATAATTATTAGATTATAATATTTAAACGTTCTCAGAGGTTGCGGCTGCGTCGCGGCGTTCATAATAAAGGAAAGAAGGTTGAGCATCCTGCTTTCATCACGTTCTGGGATGCGCCACGCATTCTACTCCCAGTCAGAATCGCAGTGGCAAGTTGAACGCGATTTGGCCCATGCAATGAATTGCGGGGACCAGCCGATGTACAAGCCAGTTTTTTGTCCTCCTAGACAAGTCTGATACCAGTTAACCGACCCCGGAGGATGGAAGGCTTGGTAGACCCAGACGACGCACAACCCAGAATTTGATCCGCGGATCGCGCGCGGGTAAGCAGTGCTATTTGCCGCTAGCAGATGCCTTCAAAGTTTCACCGTTCGCTACTCTCCTTCCGCCTTCTTCCCTTCGCTCTTTCCGCTCTGCACACTCCCACAATTAGACCAACTGCAAAGTTTCATTGGAGTGGTTGTGTCATGATCATTTTGGAGTTGTGATACATTGCACTTCACGGTAACTTGCAGTGCATAACAACAATCAAAATGCAAGGTAAGAATTGTTTAGTCTGTTTTGTTTAGAGAACAGTGTATTCAGTTTCACTACAGTTTTATTACCAGCGGCTTTTCGGATAGTTTGCTCTTCTCGAGTATTTTGCGAGTTTGCTTTTTTTGATACTTTGCGATAAGCATAGAGTTTCTCGATTTTCTGCCAGTTCATGAATGCCTGAGGATCAGTCACGGTTTCGAAGCACTGAAAACTAGGGATTGCCGGGAAGGGACCAATCAGACAGCATCTTGCGCTTTCATTTCTATAGTTTTTTTTTTGAAATAAGGATAGGGCTATATGTATGTCTGACTATGTGCGCAAAAAATGTAAAGTTTGTCTCAGCGAGCCACTCTGACCACACAGGGATCTACGCAACACCGATCTGATTCTTTTGCAGCGCGAGTTCAATCAATGCCAGAGAAAAGTGTTTATTAGAAATCCTTTCTCTTTTATCACCTGATGAGTGGGTACATTCGACTGAAGGGAACATTTGTGTATTCTTTGTGCTGCCAATAGTAGTTCCGAATTTACAGAGTATTGAACTCCGAAATGGATGCAAAAGTGGGAACTAAATGACTCACGAACTTTCAAGCTATTCAGTGAATCACTTTGCCAACGGCATGGCTCGTCCCAATATCCATGCCTTAGCGGCTACCTTAGGCATACTTGATGCAACATCGCACGTTTCATTGTCCCTTCTAGTGATAATACTGAAGTGTCATTCGAGAGGATGAGGCTGGGCATAACAAATCATCAAAAGAAATTTCAAAGGGGACGGAGTAGGAGAAAGTAGCACCGGATATCTTATACAGTGCTGAACACCACTGACAACAAATGGTAATAACAAATGGTAAGTCAAAAGAAATTCGCTAGTTTGGGAAATATCGTTGTCAGAATCTCATAATTAGAGAACAATCTTAAATCGTAAGCGGTGGAAAAGTAACAAAAAAAGGATGAGAAATAAAAAAGTGCAAACCTTTTAAACCGATCGCCCTAATACTATTTTGATTTAGAAAATTCGTTCGACTACAAGTACGAATAAGGCTATTGTGGATGAATTTCGAGACATGTCCCAAAAACCGCTCAGTGTAGTCGACGACAATGAATTTTTACTCGCCGCTATATCTACACGGGAAAAAACGCTGGACGAGTTTTTCGCGCCAGTACGGTTTGAATTCTAATCATACAGTTATTTCGTCGTGGAACCAGCCCTACTGTCTCTCCAATGCCAATCGATAGGAGATCATTCTTCAGACAATGGATGGGGTAGCACCAGTGGGAGGCACCAAATGAAAAGAGCTGTGAAAAGTAATCAAAAGTATTACTGAAACAAACAAGGAGCTCGGTGTTGCTCCGTATTTGGTTCAGTAATACTCCAATTTACGGGATAGAACTCTGCCAAGCTATTGTTGACAACTCATGGTGGGAAGTTGGTCAGTATCAGTTCAAACTCGCATGGCTGCGCAGCTCTATTAGTAAAAAGGAAAGGTGTATTCACACGTGCACGCGTTCTTAGCAATACAAACGTCTGTAGAGTCCTTCTGAATTCGATGCTATGGCTTGGTAGCCGTTTAGAATATCGCGACACCAGATGCAAGCGGTTGCTCCACTAGTGTGATGGACTTTCAACTTCAATATTTATCACGTGAAACGGATCCTTCACTACGGTCATGATATCTGATCAAGTTGAAATGGATGCTATCGCAGGTTACGGGAGTGTCCTTCAGAACTAAGCATTGAAGACAGTGGAACTTCAGGGAAAATGAAATCACTCACCTTTTGGAGTCTTTCCTCCCCGCCTAAGGCTCAGTCCCGCTTTTAACAAAAGAAGATGTTTACCACGATTCAAATGCATTATGCCCCTGCATTGCGATAGCTTCTGAAAATGGTTTGTAGGGCTTCAGAAGAGATTGCAGTTCTGCAGTAATGAGTCACTAGAACGATCTATTCGGGTATGATTATCTGCTAAGAAGCGGTCTCTTATCATGCGTAATCATCGGAGAAGTCATTGCCAGTTACCTATAAAAGCCAACTCGTATGGTATCTGGAGTACTGTGATGTGATTACTTTTCAGATCCTTCTCACCCTTCATAGCTGCTTAGCCCTCCTCCCGATCTGTCGCATGCAAGTGATCCTAATCGATTAGCTTTGAATGTGTACAAGCCGCCGAGAATTCAAGCCGCGCTGGCGCGGAAAACTCGTCCAGCGTTTTTTCCCGTGTAGATGTAGCGGCGAGTTGAATTTTTCAATACACTAATACACCACACTCTGAACAAAACAAACTAAACAATTCTTACCTAGCATTGGGATTGTTGGTATGCACTGCAAGTTACCGTGAAGTGCAATGTATCACAACTCCGAAATGATCATGACACAATCACTCCAATGAAACTTTGCAGTTATTCTAATAGTTGAAGTGTGCAGAGCGGAAAGAGCGAAGGGAAGAAGGCGGAAGGAGTGTAGCGAACGGTGAAAGGAAGGCATCTGCTGTTCAGTCTACTCCGGCGCGCTCCATTGCAAAGCAATCGACTACCGTAATCCATTGGTTCGGTAATCCGGACAACTTATTCGGCCGAAATATAGGCGGCGCTTGGGGTGCTAAGT
>KZ347193.1:4957-16239 GCA_002352805.1 Teladorsagia circumcincta | reverse complement strand
CATGCGCCTCCTAATAGAGGGACATTTAGAAAACATTTTGCTGAAGAACTTCCGTCAACGACGGCAATTTCTGTGAAGAAAAAAGTGCCGAAGTGCGACATGGGCAAAATGTCTTTTTTTTTGCCCCCCCCCTGTATGTACCAACACAACTCGACAAATTCAGTTTGGAAAGCTTGCATTCATGATCATGCCGTGTCGATCAGCAGTGGCTGTCTCGAGGTGGCAGCATCTAAATTGTCTTTCACACCATAATGAGTAGATGGGCTATATTTTGGATCCATGCAGGGAAGCGAGCATCGCTAACCACTCTTCTGCATCTCTCTTTTTAGTTGTGACTGGCCCTTCTATCGTTTGCCGCTATTTTCACGACTATTACTTGCCAGATGTGGTCATTTCTCAGGGTGAAAACCCCTCCTTCGATAAAAAGGTGCCGTAATGCCTTAGAACACATGGTAGCGGTCGGTACACTTATCTTGCCTATTTCTCTTCAGGCTCGGAGGAGGGGAATCAAGGCTTTGCTGAGGGCCCATCGTTGACCAGTAGGTGCTGTAACGACCGTATGCTGTTATTTATTTTTTTTATTGGAGACGTGAACAAGAGTCACGTGTGACAAACTCAATATTCAGTAAGCTCTGGCAAGTATAAAACCCAATGATACAAAAAAACACACGTGCAAGAGTGGGAAGAACTTTTCGCGAATCAGCTGCGAACTCCTCGGCCGATTCAGAACCACGCCCACTTCGAAGCCGTTTCGCTCCCTCTCTAGCGGCTTTCCGAAGTGAGCTTTCTGTTCAGTCGCACTTCTTATGTCCTTGACCGGGACTAACGCGTCGTTCCACAGCATTAGTGTCAAAGGTAGAAACTTCGCAGGGGCTGTTGCTTCAACGGGTCTTGTCGCTCCAACTGTCAAGAAAGTAGAAACGTACGTAGATATGGCATCCCTATGACGCAACCCTGTTTCCTCCAACCTTAATTAGCATTGGAGTAGGGAACACGTCATTCAGAGGTAGCATACCGCCCCACAGCTACGGCTCAGTCCTTCACAGCCTGATAAGACTGTGTTTACCTGCACACAGATCAACGTTAGGTTCATATATCTTAGTTGACATATTGACCACGGTGTGGCACTATAGGGTGCCACGTTTGAGAATCGGATTCGGACGGGCTTGGTATCCCATGGTACAATTTTGGAATGTAATGGCAAGTGGTACCGCTTACCGCATCTATGATGAGAGGGTTAAATCCGGGATCGGCATGCACCGGGACAAACAAACATAGAGTCCCTCCGAATTGAAGTGACTAGTGCTAGCTTGAATTGTACCGTATAATGTAGTACATCAGTTGCTCTTCGAAAGTCATGCAGTGTTGGCTACGTTGCATTCGGATGCCCCTCCAATTTGAGTGGAAAGCGGATGCGTGGCGCATCTTAAAAAAGACTAACCAATGCTGGGCACAATTGATTCCCTGTTTACAAGGATTTCATGGAACTGCCTCATGCTCCTCAGATTCAGCACATATCTAAAGTATAATTCGATAATGAGCGTGGAACTCTCGTTCAGACCGTCCAGTCTTTTTTCTGTTGCTAAAACGAAACTGCCCAACTGCCATGAAAGATTGCTGGCGTTGCAGTGGGGGTGATGATTGAACGCGCATTCCGGCCGTGCCACGTCTTTATCTGATCTTGCGTCGTTTTTTTTTTCTGCTTGGAAGATTACAGCTGTGCTCGCGATGTTGCACGATCTCAACCGATTTCTGCTCTGTATGAGTCATTTCGAGATTAGTGGCACCCACGAATTCTTACAACAAAATTAGTTAGTACTACTATTCGTGATTGAGCAGAATCCATCTATGTTTCTCGTAATCATTTCCTTTTTTTCTTCGATATGCAAATAGATAATATTCGAAGCGCTGTCAGCGGTCCTGGGGAACCGCAAAAATACGCTGAAAAGCGGCTTTCTTTTTTTGGGCAGCGTGTCAACGAGTTTAAATTACCTCTCTCTGCCTACGAGTCAAGCAGAAATAGGCGCTGTGTACTATCAAATAACAGACACGGAGACGAGAGTGTATGGCGGAGGAGCGAGACGCAGACATCAGTCAGGTATCACACCATCGCGGGCCAGAAGAACGATAGTCATCAGTGCCCTTGTCGCGCATTTTCCACATAGCTCTATCTCACTCGTGGGAGAGAATACGTCCACCCAATTTTCTCTCGAGATGCGAGCTAAAAATATTGCTGCACCCGCCTTATAAGCACATCTAGAGGAGCTCCTGGAAGGTAGCCTGCAGACCAAGGCGTGAATTGGTCGTTGGTCTCAGCAAAAACTACCAACTTCAAGACAAAGATTACGCAGTGGAAAGTGACGGAAAAGTCTGTGGGTGAATCCCAGATTTTTCCCATGGCAACCAAGTCTTCTATCCTTGTGAAATTGATGTCAATTTTGAAAATGGAACTCTAAAGATGAGAATTTGACTGGAGAATCGAAGCGATTATTGAGGCCGAAATGCATTCAAATGCTGCTATGATTTCGAGTGCAATAATACGAAAGGCGCACTTAAAATAGGGCTGATTAGTGATTTATCCTCTCGCTTTCATAGCCGCACTTCTATAAGCAATTAGACGGTAGCCTCCTAGTTATCTTCTCCTTCACAACACTTCCAGTTGTTGTGATTGGCTTGGCGCCTTCACCTAATTGTAAACTCATCAGATAACGAGATGTCTGGGTGCGGAGGAAAAAAGATGATAAAGCGCCGACAGGACAAATGAAATCATCACGAGGTGGGATGATAGGATTAGTGTAGTATTGGTCTGGGATACATAGAATATTTGGAAGTGTTTATTGAATCAAGGGTTATTATACCAGTGTTCATAGAATGAACCCAGTTATTTCAGGCGACCTTCGGAAGATTTTTTGAATAAATGTTTTGAAAGGAAATATGCTGGACGTTTTTGCTGGGAACTGGATGCATGGGTTCCTGATACACGTTGTATTGCCCCGTATATTCAGAAAGACGTCGATGGGCCATTGTAGTTGATTCTCTGCCACGAGGGAGTCGTGCGGTCCTCGGCTAGGGTGGGCGGGAGTATTCGACAGAATCGGCAGTGGATTTGTGCCTGAATCGGCTTCTACAATGGCTGACGAATTTTCGGATAGCTTCACATGTGATGAATGGCTTGCCCATGGTCCAAAAAACTCCTGTCTCCGTTACGTGTTAAGAAAGTGTAGGCGAGGAACTGGGTTTGGGGTTTGGCCCACCTGAATGGTGACAACTTCTGGCATTTGTAGTGTGCGAGCGCTTTCTCTTCACTAACCTTTCGTTAGTCAGAAGAAATAGTGAAAGAAGTAAATCATTCTTCCTGAATTTTTTGAAAAATGTGTGATCTAATGCCTCACATCAAATTGTAGCTGAGGTTTCTTCTGTTCAAGCCCATTTCCTGAAGATTTAGCCCTTACTTCAACTAATTTCTGAAGTGGGATTTTGATGTCAGACGAACTGGGTTCAAATAAAATGCTAAACCACTACTACTGCAGCCATCGTCCGATTTTGAGTCGCATCCTAGAAAGAAAGCTTTTAGAAGGAGGACTTAAAGTGCAACTAAGAACGGATTAGATGCGAACAAAGCGATTAATTTGTCGGTGTCACGCCATGCACTCTACCCTGAATTTTCCGTATGAGGAAGTAAAGAAAGGCAAAAAGGAGCCCCTCGAGTAATCCTCCACATCTGTAAGTAGTTACTCTTCGATGGAATTGATGTATTTTTGGAAGAATGGGGAATGTTCCAATAAACTCCACGTAAAGGCCGAAGAAGGGACGCTGCCTGCTGCTGGAAAGACATAAGGGTGCGGATCAACACACAATTCCCAGCGTCTGCCTCTGGCGATATGGCATGACCGCTCCCGCGCCGCTATCGCCGCTGCCTGCTCACCCCCTCCGTACTCACCATCATTTCGGCCGTTTAAGAGAGAACGTTAGAGTCGAAAAGGTCAGCACAATGAGAGTCCCCTAACGCGCAAACCAGCGGACAAGGACGGGGTCCCACTCCTTTCTTAGGTTCTGGGCCATTTCTCCAGGTTTCCTCCGGGTCAACCGCGATTCCGAATGTATGTAGAGTGAAAGAAGAAGAAAAATTGATTGATTATTTCTTTCTTAAAGGTTGCAGACAATAATAATTAAGAAAACGTATCATGCGCACGTGAATGGTGAATTTCCATGCATTCGCATTCCTTAACTACTTTCTGAAATTTTAATAATTTGACCCAAAACTCAATAATCTCGCGACGCAGTGCCATCACAAAACATCCTGAGGCAAGAACCTAGTATGATCTATCCATAGACGATTACACAATATGGTCCCAATTACAGTAGCGCTTTTTCAAGTGCCATTTTGTGCAGTGCTTCCGCAGCGCACAGCTTTTTAGCGGTCAGTGGATCGAACCCCGCTCGTGGCTATCAAAGTCCCATCTCATTCGTGGGGGTGCAAAAGAAATAGAGGCTGTCGTAGTGAAACCCTGACTGTCACTGTGGGGCCCAATATGCATTCAAATGCTTATAAGATTCGTAATGGAGGGCCAGTGCATGGCGTATTCCACGGAGAGTAGATTGCACTGATAACTTCGTCCTGTGCCCGGATCATTTACTGATAAGTCAAATTCAACAATTTTCGTTTAATATGAATTTGCTGCCTTCATTGTTTCATGGTGGAAGGGCATTTTTCGATGCAAGCGCAGCGCTTTACCTTCATATTGATTCATGAAGCAGCTGAGTGAAGCTGAGACTCGTCGAGATCGATCAGTATCGATTACATGGTACTTGAAATGATTCAGCTGTGAACGAGTTTCCTGGAAATTGACATTTGAACAACGGGAATCGATCGTTTACAGCGGCGGTGGGTAGTTTTTCGCTTCCACGACGGCCTCTTTCTCGCTGGCCGACTGCTGGCCACGCCTTCTCCCACTTTTCACCCTGCCCGCTCACACACCCGCACCCATCTGCACGGAATCGATGTACGGGGGTTCCATCGACGAGCTCGCCGTTCCTACACAGGTACGAGTGCTTCTCATGCTCTAGACTAGTAATGGTATAAGTAACAATTGTCGATTGGTGAGGTGTTGTGTAGAATTTCTCGCATGGGTGCTTATGGGTAACTGGTCTTCAAATGATCTTTTTGTCTTCAGTGGGGATTTTTTCTTGGTAACTGTAGACATTTTCCGATAATTGAACCCCAGTGGAACTTAAAAAACTTCTTTTCCTAATTTTTCCTCGTTGCCGCCACAACTTTTCTTCACTAGGTCCGTTATAGACTACATGAGAAGTAATCCGTTGCCCCAATCCCGAATATGGTACTTATTTTCGCCAGGTTGGTGGCCCTAGGTTGGCTGAGTAGTCCGTTTATGTGGGAGAATTCGTAGCGCTAAGAATGAATGCCACTCATTATCAATGTACTGAAGTCTCTATAGATGGAGCCTCAGCAGAACATTTTTTGCTCCGTTTCGAGTTCCATTGATTCAGTCAATTTTTTATTTGGGTTCTGACAATCTTATTGATACTGTAATGCGTGCAGTATATACTCCCCTTAAAAAGCCAGAAAGTGTCGGGTGCAGACCACATACCATAACTGACGACGGCCGCGCAAAAGTGGCGTTGCCAACTGCGACTTTTTCGCGGCCGTCGTCAGTCATTGTATGTGGTCTGCACCCGATAATTTCTGGCTTTTGAATGGGAGGGTATGTATATCGAGGCATATATTTCTAGAAGTTTTCGACCCTCATGGGCAAGAAAATTTTCTTAGCCATGAATTTCCTATGAGCTTTCATTTCTATACACGAACTATACGTTAGCATGTAGGCGTCCCAATCTTTTTAGCACATTTGTGCCACTCCGTGAACTGTGCAGTGGAGTGCAGACAGCCAGGGTCGTACAGGCATACACGCAGACATTACAAAAATAAACTGTGTCGGATACAACGCAATGTCAACAGAGCGGAGTCCTACGTTGTTTTGTTTGTGATGAACAAGCTTGGCAAAATGCGCCATGCTTTCGGAGTTGAACCCTATTTGCAGAGTCGATTGAGTGTGAGCAAGCTTTGTGCAATTGCTCAGGAGCTGACGATGCAAAAGTCCATATTCCACTCTCTCAGAGAATTTTGCCATATTACAGTTTCGAACTCTTTGCTAAGCATCGAAAAAATGTTTCAGGGCATCAATTTCAGCCTGCTTTATAAGAAGATTATTGTATTTTTATAGTCGTCTCTGTCGCTCGTCTGAACTCATGACGGGGCTAAAATAACAGATCGACTTTTGAAAAATTTTCGAGCTTTTATACTCTTCATCAAAACCTGTAGAGCTGAATATTCGACATGTTGATTCCGACTAAAGGGTTTGGTAGGATGACATGGACCTCTGTGATGTTTTACTATGGTATTTTACTATGCTTGGATCTGCAGTGACATCTGGCAGTACCTTTGTAGGACCCTGAGACGTGATTCAGTTCTCGGAGAGAAGTGTCGAAGAAGTTATTGGTTTCCTCCCTGCTAAGGTCGATAATTTTGCAACACATGGCGAAATTTCGCGGAATGAGCAGTTGGCCTCTTCACGGGGATTCTCCGTGATCAATATTGCCGGGTTCCCAATTGATGTCACCCTTCTAGACGGGCCAATTTTATAAGTGCATGCATGTTCTTGTCATGAACTTATCTTTTCCTTCACAAAGGTTTATCGATTGTATGATAACATCCAATACTGAACACAAGGGGCATTATTATGAGCCTTCATTCACCGCAACTGAGGGCAAAGTGTAAGATACTGGGTTTCGTTCGATTTCCTTTCGGGATGGGCCATGTTTTTGAGTATCATGCGAGACCTCACAATTAGGGACATTTGAATGCATATACTCTGTTTCGAAAAACCAGAAGCGCGTCGAGTGAAGACCACACACCACAAAAGACGACAGCCTTCAAGTGGATCTGGTGACTAGTAATTCTTAGTGATAGCTGATATTTTATAAATGATGTAAGTGACAACTGATATAATACAAATGCAGCAGGCTAACCATTTCATTGGCAGAAAACATTTATATCCTGTGGATGGCGTCGTGACTTCTGGTGTGTGGTCTGCACTCGACGCGCTCCGAAACAGAGTATTGGTCTATGCAAGAATTTTCTGGACAACACGTTCCCTCCGATTCAAAAAGCGAGGAAGTGTCGGGTGCAGACCACATACCATAATTGACGTCGGCCGCGAAAAAGCGGCGTTGCCAACTGCCACGTCTTTGCGGCCGCCATCAGTTGTGGTATATGGTCTGCACCCGACACTTCCTCGTATTTTGAAGGTTAGTGTAATGTTTTTGGGCTTCCATTTCATCCAGCCTTGAGGGAAGTCTGGTGTCTTGAGCGGGAATCGATCTGTGGAGTGTGGGTGCGATAAAGACTCCACTTGCCACTACTTCACTTCCAACTCAGCAATAGTTATGCGATTAAAATGAGGTAGGAAGTATAAACTATAAAAACGATATCTCCACACAAAAAGTGCTGACCACAGCACATGAGATGATCTTGTCAGCTTTCAGTGACAACTTTCTGCTCGTAGTGATAACAATGGAATGCTGACGTTTTACGTTCAATTTATGGCCCTTTACAGTCATTCCCAAGCCATCGAAGTCATGCGATTCTGAAATTGATCGTTGTACATTATTTTATAGATTTTTCAGATCATTACCATGCATTAGCACGATGTCTTGAATTGGCATGGCGATCTGGACATGTTGATCAAGCCGACAAATACCTGCGAAAAGCTATCGAGAATAACCCGAGGGCGTCCGTCGACGCTGGCTATAGTTACTGTAAAGGATTGCATGAATGGTAAGTTTGTCAACAATTTTGAGACTGAAAAGTACTGAACGAGTAAGTTGAATATTATGTGTTATGAGCGTGCTAGTATGCACAAGATACAGAGTTATCGGCAATCTCTGCGTCTCTCACTTCATGCGCATCATGGTGCTGCCTTTCATTTACGTCCGCTTTTAATAGTATGCAAAAATGTAGAACTGGGTGCAGCCAGATCTTCTTGGGGATCGCCTGTGAATCATGCTCAACATGTTATTGAAACTTATGTTTTAAATTTAAAATTGAATTTAAAAGCTTAAGGCATATTCCACGACTAGTTTCACCCAACCAATCTTCCATATATGAAATAGCCGAATGCGCAGCCGCCAACGAAAACCCGGTTTTTTGACCTTAAACGCATGGTAAAGCGTCAGCGCTTGAAGACAAGGGTCGGAATTGGTTTGGGGTGTCTCGCACTTGAAAGTGAGTGTAGAAATTTAGCATGAGTCATCAGCAGAGAAAACACGCAAAGGAACCGTGGACAAGATCAGAAATGACCCCCCCCCCACCGTAGCAGCGAAGGAGGCTGTCTGGAAGAACGGCGTGTTTGAACGAGTTTTCCGGATTGCCGGACATTGCTGGCTCTGTGCCAGCGTTGATACGGCAATTGCCCACCTGCTTCACGCCCTATGCCATCCATGCATCACCTCCCGTGAGCAGTGGGCGGTTATAGAAAACACGGCTACCCGACAGGAGGCCCATCGCGTGGCGAGAAAGCAGAGCTGCAGACGGATCTGCGGACGAGTCACAGCGCGTACCGTAGTGTTTTAGCTTCAAGTTAAATTGAATGTACAATTGTAGTGTCACTTCACACAACACGCGCGACGACTGCGAACAGTCTGCGTCTCTGCCATCTCGCTACTCGACGGGCCTCTTGTCGAATAGAATATAAGATCAAATATCGGCCAAATATTTTCGTTCCTTTTTAGCATTATGCATTAGGTTCAAATGTTAAGTTATGGCTTTTATAGGTACTCAGGCGAGCCAAACGCCGCTCTACAGGCGTTCAATCGCGCCCGACGAGATTTGGAATGGGGCGAACGTGCACTCTATAATATGATCGAAATTGTACTAAATCCGGACAACGAGATAATTGGCGGTGAAGTACTCGACCATGCCGATGACAGGTAGCGTCGAACTATAATTGATTGAGTTCTGCTCTAAATTCAATACTTATTTTTTTTATTTTCTACTGAAATATTTATTATCAGTTAGTGTACTAGTCTATGTTGAACTGGTTTCACGCCGTTGACAGCTCGCTAAGAGACTCAAGTTCCAAAAAAGTTTTTTTGGCTGTGTGACTTTTTCACACTCAAAGTAGTGGCCGCGTAGAGCGCGGACTGTCGGTTTTGCTCTCGCACATTTCCCGCGCATGTTGAACGCTGCCTCGACGCAGCCGCCCGCAACAGCGAGAGTTAAACCGATTCGCCTACGCTCGCCTGGGCCATGCCTTTGATGGTGAAAAAAATTCGAATCGTATTAAATTTAGGCTATTGTTTGCAGTCGAATTAAAACTTATCAGGTTCATATTGACCGATTGGCATGGTTCCGAGAGAAAAAATTTCTTGAGAATCAAAAAATGCTCTATAAAAAGGAGTCCGGATTCGGAAATGTGATAATGATCCAAAATTACCGACATTACATTTTCTTCAACCTATTCTGGTAGAGCTCCGCCTTATGGAAGTCGTCAGCAAAGCAATGATGATCACGGATCTGGTACGACCTTACCCGTGTTTACTCGTACTTTTTGTGAACCCTGTTCTCTGATCAATAATTCCTCTTTAGCCTCTATGACCTCTAAGGGAGGTTTTTCTGAATCACTCTCGACCTTCGTTCGTGGTGCCCTCGAACTACCACCCACTTCCCGACATTCGGCTTTAGCATGAGATTTTCGTAAAGTGATTTGACACGCAGTTACACTCTGCTTCGAGTGGGCGACCAATCGTAATTGCAAACCTATTTTTTGACAGCAAGACCCCCGTACTAGCATCAGCACCACAATAACAAAAAGAACAGAGACACTGAGGATTTCTGGCGTTCTGTAGTGGGAAACTGTCGCTAGGCCACTCCATTAGACTTTTTTGGCGGAAGTTTCAACACTATCGTGGACATCCCTATTTTTGTATTTTTTTATTATTTGTTTCTTTTTTATTTACTTATGCAAGCATCCTAGTGGGTGCGCAACACAACCAAAAGCAACGGGTTTTCGATTTTCTCTCCTTTTTCGGTTTTTTTATATTTTCATGTTCTTTTTATTTTTTTGTGAAGCACAGATGTAACGATTCAAAAAGCGCAGCGCCATGCCATTGATTTTCCATTTTCAATCGATCTGCACCATTTCAGAGGTGATGAGGCCGACCGAGAAATGGCTGCGAAGACAGCGGAACGTTTTTTGAAGGTGAGGCTCCCAATAATTTTTTTTCGATAATCCCAATTGGCACGGTTTTTTGTTTATGCCTTTTATTGTTGTTATTACTATTTTTTGTTTATCCACAGGAAGTGACGTTCAAGAACAACAACTCCAAATACATTCTAATGGAAAATTCGATACTTGTAGCTAGCGGAGTACGAAGTAATGTGCAGAAAGCCCTCGATCGATTGCTGCCGATTGTTGGGAATGAAGGGGTGAGGAATATTTTTCCCAGTCATTTGTTTACACCTACATCATGCACTTCGGTAGATAAAGGCACACATATATTTCAAGATTTTTTAAAAATTTTTTTCAATCAGCTGATGGAAAAGAGTAGTACAATTTTTTTCGAATTCCTGTCCCATGCATTATTTTTTGAGTTTCATGCCCAGCGTATCTTGTTCCTGGAACTTTGACCAATCAGAAATGTTATCAAAATATGATTGCCAGATTCGAGAAGTCAGTTGACCTGGAGACAGTGAATTTTTTCAAAGGTAGGGTAGTTCGTTGGTGTTGTCTGATTTTCTGGAGAAGGACTTTGTCGAGCGCATGGGTGGAGCTGTCTGGTACCGATTTCACTTCGATATACCCCTCTCATTGCCTTTTGCTCAACTTGTTTCCGGCAACCAGGGAGAAAAAAATCAGTGTTGAGCAGGCGACACGTACCGGGTCGCCCGCGCAAAACACAAAGTTCTATGCGCGGAAGCTTACTTTTCAAAAAGCAACAAATTTCCTATAACCACGCTTTGTGGACAGTTCGCAGACACTTGGGTGGAGCGAAGAGGGGGCGTGACGCGAAATATATGATGAAACGGCTGCGAAGAAGACGACGCGTCTCGGGAACGAATTCAAAACGTTTTAGTGCGTGGACTACAGTGCGTTTCAAAAGTATGTGCACACTTCAAAATTCTTCATTTCAAAGGTAACTAAGGAGTCTATCGTAACGAAACCATTCAATTCCTTGTGTGCGATAGCCTACGAATAGTTTCTCTG
>KZ347191.1:42879-57717 GCA_002352805.1 Teladorsagia circumcincta | reverse complement strand
TCACGATAATATCAACAAACATCGTGAGCGATTCATGAGATGCGCTTTCTGTCAAGCTGTGAGGAACCACTACTCTGACTTCCGCACTGCCACCTGATGTCGAGATAAGAAGAGAGTTGATCAGGTCGACCAATAGATGCAAGCAATGCCTCGAACTTATGTGTTCGCAAGGGTCGGCTTGCAAAAAATACCTCACACTCTGCTTCTACTGCCGCGACTGTGGGCACCACAGCGCACTGTGCGACTTTCCGGACTACTGTGATCGAATCCGCGCACGTCAAAACAACGCCTACGAAGGAAGAAGAAGAAACATTGCCAAACTGGAAAACCTCCGACGTGAGCTAAGGCTCTACGGCATTCGCCCATAATCTCGGTGAAGCTCATCGACAGCCTAGGCACATCACCCGCCACTAACCTCCCCCCCCCATTTTTGCGGCATTTGGGGCCGGGAATATCGCGACTCCACCGCGATCTTGACCGGGGTGATCGCGCGGCAAAGGTGGAATAAAAGGCCGTGGATGGCTCAGGAGGGACCGCCGTATTTTCATCGATTATTTTCTGTTGTATTTGTTGTAACTAACTGTTCGCCCTTTCATATGACAAATCTTTTATAGAGTGATTTTGCGCCGTAGATAGTCTTAGGGTAATTTTGCGCTCACACCGATTATATCCTAGAGTGAATCTACTTAGTATTCTGAGTATTTCTACCGCATGGCACGAGAAAGGAGCCACTGCTTGTATAGACCCTGTGCTCTTTTTACGCGAAAGAAAAATGAAATTCCAAAGTGAAGGACTTTTTGAAAGGCCGTTCTCCTGGACGGGTCAGGCCTGTACTGTTTGAAAATGTGGAATCGAAGGGTTTCATGTAAAGAAATACGTAGTGGATGTTGCATCGTGTAAGATTTTGGGAAAACCTATCTAAGCTCGCTAACAGCTATGCGTTCTATATACCTACAAGTGTTATTCCCTCCCTCTCACCATGAGGGACGGCTTCATGACGAGAATCCGAATTTTGATCTGATGGTAAGAAGTGATTTAGTTTAGTCGTTGTTCATATTTACTGGGCATTCTGATGGATAGACACTAGCTTTCGGTTCTCATCCCGATGGAACAAGAGTTTAACGGTTCAATTTTTAGTAGAGATGGAGTCTAATGAATTTCGTATATGATGACTTTGTCTTCCAGTCACACTAGTCGGTTCTTCAGCGGTTGTCCGCGATAAGAGGCACTCCACGCGGCATTCCACTGACGTGGCAGTTTCAGACATGCCCCTTTTCCCTCGATAATCCCTTACTATATATACAGGGTGGGGAATAAATATGGTGACAAAGTAATTGTGGCCCAGTTCAGAAAGGTCGAAGCGGGATATTAAGTAGACCAACGTATGAACATCTCCTCCTCAACACATGTTAGCATCTGTTATCAAAAATGGCAGCTTATGAACTCAGCAATTTTCTTCGATTACGTACCCTACAGAAATTGTCCCTTACCCGCATGACATCTTGCAAATCTTCATTCCATACTTTTCGAAGAGCAGCTGTTAGCGATCCATTCAAAGTGTGTCGGTGCGAGTAATTCTTGAGCTTCAGTACCGACCACAAAAAAATAATCCGCCACATTCAATTAGAGGTTTTGGCTGACCAACCTTTGTGCAACCCAAAGTCGGACATATGTGCTCTGCAGCACACTCACGAAATTTGATACATGAACGGGTTCACAGCCTCGCTATGGGATTCACTCGTCAAGAGCGATGACGGCGACAAGACCCTTCCTCCAAAATGCTACCTTATGTAGCATATGACTTGCAATTTTACTCTCGCGCAGGCGAAAACAAATCGAGATGAAGAGATCGCGGCTACCCAGTTTCAATTCATCGTTGAACTAGCAAGATGTATCTGATTTACAGCTCTTGCTCTGCTAGTTTCTTCCAAACTTTTTCCCCATTGGATTCCCTTACCGATTGACCTCTATGAGAGAGGCCATTATGTGTGCTGTAATTGAGAGTCGTATGCCGCTCTAGCGATGCATCCTCCGGGGACGACAGATCTCGGAAAGAATCGACTAGGCAGCGCGTGAGAATAGAAAACTCACCAGTTTTGGATCAAGTAGAGACATTAATTGGCCTCCTTAGTAAGCCGCGTGAAGTCTAAGATTTGCAAACAGCATCCGTTGCTTACCAGTTGTCGACATCTCTTCAATTGCTTTGGTCGGATGATCCCTGGCGCACTGTCAAATGAGTCCTATTGTCCAGGGTCGAGAAAGGTGCGAGTTTCGCAGGTGGTGTGGTGATGCTAGAGCTTTCAAGCAGAGTCACGTCCATAATTCCACGTTCCATACTCCTCGTCTATGGGGAACAATCATCACACTTGATTGCTAGCTTCAGGTCCTCTTTTATCGTTCCTCTAGTGCCCTTCTGCGTAATAGCCGCATCATTGGTGCGCAATTATTGGCTACTGTCATGCTCTCAGTTTTACCTAGTGAAATTTGTTTACTATCAGTTCTTTTTGTATTTCTCATACTCACTGTTACACAGTTCTAAAATGAGCTTGGTTTGATTAGCCATGTTGGGCGAGCATGAAGAGCAAACGACTTTGCTAACTTGCATTACCAAAACACGCAACGAAAAAAGCAAAAGTAAATAAAAAAGGAAGCAGTAGCGGATACATATTTTGCAGCATAGTAAACGATCTTACTGCATAAACGGTCTCCCCGTGGAGCTTCCAATTCCCTTTCCATTGGGCATCAAAGACAGGTTTGACGTCGCCTTCTCCATCTGAGAAAGATAGTCTGTGTTTCACAAAACTAAAAGCCCCCAGCAGATAGCCTTGTTGCGATGATAACACGGCAATCAGCCATATACGAAACGCCATCTCTTCCAGCTCTGTAAGTAGGCACTAAAATGGTTCTATCCTAATATGTTCAGTAGCGCTCAAATGGTTGGGTGAAACATCTTCTGGTTATAATGTTTCTGTTGTTACATTGAATCGTTTGAAATTTTAGCATATTAAGCTTAGCATTCGGAATATCTTAGTGCCGTGTAATTTATTCACGGCGACCACAGAAGACAGGCTCAATGCCACTGAGAAAGGCGGAAACCATAGTCGGGCAAGAGACCCTTCTATTTCAAAAAATTAACCTAGCAAACATATTCAGTCAATAACTGGGAGGGAGCTATCCTTCTCGATCCCAACCTAATCGCCTTCCTTTTCGATAAGAGTCACTTGTATAGCGTTCCAATCTTCCTCCGATAGGCGAAGTTATTCTTGTTGAATCTGCTCAGGTTTCCCCAATCACCTATTTTTTTCTCAGGCGTTAAGTTTTATGGAACTCCGATTCGGAAATGATTGACCTCGCATCTCGGAAGCTCTTTTAAGTTGCTGTCAAAAACAGGTATAACACCCTATGAGATGTTCGTTGAGTCACTGGCCTGCTCAACAAACCATCTCTCAGGCGTCTTCTTGTGTCGCGATACGACAATCATGACTGCTACTTCTTTCAGGTCTTTCACCGTCATATTACTCCCAGTTACCACGAAAACTACCATTTTATTCGATCAAGAGAAGCCATGGACCGCAGCAGATCCTGCAACACGTAGAATTGTGGGAATTACACGCTTTATATTCCATTTTCTAGAGAAAACTTCGCATCAGAGACAAAGGTTCGGGCTCAATGTGGAGTATCATGAAAATCGAAACTCAGTATAGCGATGCGAAATGGAACGACAGTAGGGAAAAAACGAAAAGAAATCGTGGACAAGGCCAAAAACGAAACCCCGCTCCCACTAGCAGTGAAGGGGCTGGCTTTGGAGAGAGGCATGATCAAACGAGTTCTCCGGACGTACCAGCCGTTCCATCGGTTGATACAGCAATCAGCCTCGCTGATTTCACACGTCATGCCAGCTACGCACCACTTTCGAAGGAGGGGAGAGGCAAAACTGATGCAGGCCAGCCATCGCTGTAAATAGTACACCGGAGCCTTGCCGGCGCGCCATCTCGATTGAGAAGCATTGCGTCACCCCATTGCGTGTAGCCCAGTCCATATTAACGATGGAAACACTTCCTATGAGTGCTTTATCCTGTTTCATGCCTTTAGGCTCATGCCTCTACCTTCAAATGAACAGAGGCCGATTTCGTCTTCAGAAGTGGTCTTGCCGGAATCATTTGCAGTCCTGTGGAAAGGCGGCATGCTTTGTCACTCCACCATTTCAAATTTTCGATTAAAGCAACACCCCCAGGTTGAGTTGGTGGGGTAGAAGAGGTCATAATGGAACCGTGGATGATGGGTTGATTGCAAATGACAAAAGAAACAAAGAAAATATGGGACCCTTCATAATAAGGGACGGAGGTGCCGGACGAAATGTCTGAACTAGCTGGCATTTCTTGCTGGCTAGCGCAGCAAGAAATGCAACTGCATTCGCGCATGCACTAATACAAACAAATATACAGGCACTAAAACGAACAAGGAAATATAATAATTCAAAGGATTAGGTGAGTAAAAGCCACCAAGACACAGGCAGCACTCCTTCGGACGCGGTACCGTTTACAGGCAATCGCGCAGGGACTACGCAGTCGCGCAAGGACACGCAGCCACGTGTTTCGTCCAGCGGCCAGAACTAGCGGCCAGCGGCCAGCTTTGTAAGACCTTAGTGCCGTTGTCGCGCACTTTTGAGACGCGACAACGGCACATCTTCCAGTGGCTCTTCCCGGGGGTGTTGCTTTAAGCGGACTGCTTTTCAAACCGATCCTTTCAGAACTGGGCATTGCATAGTTAAGGGGTGCACCATTCCGCAGAGTCCACACACCTCGAATCCCTCCGCTACCCTAGTCCCATACTAAGCCTTATGAGCGGGGCTATGGAAAAGGGTGTACAAGTAATTTTCGTTTCTCCTCAAAGGAGGTGGTCATGATGAACCCTATGGGGACGATAAGGAACGTTATACAGAGATGGGGTGGGAAAGCTACCTAGTAAGACGATAGCTGACGTTTCAGAGCAGTGGCTCCTTATCAATGGCGTGAAAAGCTCTGAGGCCCACTTTTGATGTGCGATACCCCCACGTATCAGGGACAGTAGTAAGAGGCCATAGACTGGGAGTCAAAGGTGGTCATCAGGGGTCGTGAACGGAGAATAATGAAAGGCGAGACCCTGCCCGAAAAAGCGAATATTCCCGCATCCCAGCAGAACTTGCATGGAATTACTCCTTGTAATGCAACATCCCATGAGCGTAACATTTGCTGCGGCGCTACAATGCATTCCTGGTCTTGCTGAAGGAGTTGTATAGGATTTCGCAACTATCATAGGCGATTGCCTATAATAGTTGTGAACCATCATAGATAATAACTTATGATTGTTGCGGAACCTTGGATATCCCGGAGTATTAATCCCGTGGCCGATCCCGTGTCAACGTAGAACGAAAACGTTGCAACATCTGACTATTCGTTCCATGGGATCATCCTCTAAACAACTGAACGAAGATGGAAATATCCCATGCCCTAGAAAGGAACTATTATATAACACGATCAAGAAGAGGAAGACAGTAAGGAAGAGCTGGTCACCATATTGGCAGGTAGTTATCAATATTCGATAGCTCCAGTGGCGCTCGCGCCACCCGCGCTCCCCTCACCTACCGCGAAATTTCTCTTCCACTGCTCTGCGCTCCCAGGGACGGCAGAGACTCACGGTGTCGCGCTCAATGCGTCCAACATATGACAGGCAGAGAAAGGTGAAAATGCATAGGGATTGCAGAGACGCAGGAGCCGGGTTGAACGTGACTGAAATTTACTTGGGGGTACATTTTAGTCGCATTCAACGCCACCCTCTGGGTCTCTGCAATCCCTGAGCACTTCTCCTTTTTCTGCTGGGTTCGCGAATTGAGATCAGTGCCACCTTGTTCATTTTTCACTTGAGCATGTGGCCTTGACCTCGCCCTCTGCCTGAGTTTAGCCTAAGTTTGACCCCTTCCTCAATGTTTTTAGGAGATGACGGAAGCGAGGTCAACGTGAACTCGTGGCCAGCCATAGACTTACTCATTTGGGGACTTTACTACCGTCCCAGACGTGGGAGGAGCCGCAAGGGCAACGCACTTCATATGCCAGGGTTATCGTCACTGTTCGCTCTCCATTCTGGAGAGCACTTCATTCCAATCAGCCATATCTTCCTATCTCATCGTATCGTACCTTCCACGAGATTCCACACGCCCACCATCATTTGTCCCTGCTCTCATCGTTGATAACGCAAAGGTAGCAGCTCCACATGAAACTCAGCGTGATCGTTTCCGTTAAGCTTCTCCCCTCGTCCTAGGCTCAGTCCGTACAAGAGTGCCTCCTCCCTAACTACATCAGCGCCCAGTACTATCAGGTTATTGCAATATAATGTCGCTTTTAGACGCACACAGATTCTGTCAGAACAGCAACAATTCGGCACCTCAGAACAAAAGATGGTGCGAACATGTTACGTCAGGCTTCACCATTTCTCATGCAGAGAATAGATGTCCTTCTCGAAGAGTCATAGCAACTGCGTGCTTGCAGGGAAACTTGAACACCCAGAGTCCAAACTCTTTGCACTCTAAGGATGGTTCCTCCTTCATGAAGTGCCGCTTCGACTAAAGTAAGCAGCCATTCGATGGAAGGTTATAAGAGGTGTCTAGTGAAGAAGGTCTTTAGCCCTACCTCGCACCTTTTTGCTGCTAATTTTTTCAGTTTGATAAGAAAGCCTGCCGTGACCGTGTAGGCTGGATCCAGCTGCTGAAAATGTCGTTGAACATTCACATGTGCACCCGGAGGTTTCGGTTAGTCATCGTTCGAAAGAAAAAAAAATTATGTAACCCAAAAGAATGATATGGACAACGAGTAGTCGCTTTTGAACTCCTACATTTCCTCTTTTCAATGAATTGGGTAAATCTGAAGGTTTGAACGTAACCTAGTGGGGTGAAGCTAAACCTGTGTAACATTCATGATTCGCCCAATATTTCAAGGTAAGGGATGGTGAGTGGTACCAGAGAGAAGGAAAGACCATGAGAAACGGTCCAGAACCCTAGTAATGGAACCCCTTCCTTTCCCCTTAATCTCGGCATTGGTGCGACTCCGGTGGTTGTGCTCTCTTGAATAAGACGCTATCTAATTACTCTCTCTCTCTGCTGCGTATAAATTTCCGGCGAGTGATTCGATAGACTGTGGGCGTGGGTCGCCAAGAACCATGCTAGATCGCCGAGGTCAGATCTTCCTCTGCCGATTGCGTGACAGTCCGCACTCTCAAGAGGTCCGCCTGCCTCCCACCTAGGCAATTTTCCCCTTCTTCGACCTTCGTTCTTATTGGGAATTCCTCCTCTAAAGCGTGCCAGCAGCGATGAGTAGCTAAAAGGGAAGCAAAAATATGGGGATGGTTTTTGAAGAATAGTCACGGTATGGCTACAGAGAAAAAAACCTCTGCTACAAAGCAAATCCCCTCAATTTATCGTCACATGTTATAGAAGGAATGACATCGTGACTGGCACAACATTTCGAAATCCCCTAGAATTTAATCTACTAGAAAAGCTTAGGACTGAGAAACTGCTTCACCGAATACTTTCGAGCACTACTGGACGATGGTTAGATAAGCGTAGCGAAACACCCACAAGTACGAACGGAAGTAGAAGAAAATGTTTTTTCGCTGACCCAAGCCTATTTAAATACGGAATGATTAGATAAGCCAAATGTATAAGCAGTTCGAAGAAGACACACGATAGCACGGTCCTGACATGATAACTAACGCACATTTAAAGGACGAATTCACGGATTAGAGTGAAGGTCGAAGTAGGAGTAATTCACCTGGTTGAGGGACCCGCGGACCTCCTGAGGGTGCAGACTGATGCGCAATTGGCACCGAAGGAGTTGAGCTCGTTGTCCTATTAGGGCTCAATGTTGGCGCGGCTGGTCAGTGCACGCCCATAGACCATCGAATCACTCGCCACGTATCAATACGCAGCGAGTGATTAGATAGCAGAGAGAGCGTTATGTTGAAGAGGGCACAGCGATGAGAGTCCCATCAATGGCGAGATCAAGGGCAAAGAAAGGGGTTCCATTTCTCGGGTTCTGGGCCATTTTCCAGGATTCTTTCTTCATTACTGTAAAACTCGTCACCGCTATGTTAATTTGAAATGGGTTGCCTTTTCTGCGTAAATTCGTCCTTTAAAGGAGAATTCACGATCAAAGGTGTAAGTCAAATTAGGAGTAATTCACCTGGTTGAGGAACCCGCGGACCTCCTGAGGGTGCGGACTGAAGCGCATCTGGCATCGAAGGAGTTGACCACGTTAACCTATCGAACCTCAATCTTGGCGCGGCTGGTCAGTGCACGCCCACAGACTATCGAACCACTCGCCACAGGTCTATACACGGCGAGTGAATAGATAGCATTGAGAGCGTTATGTTGAAGAGGGCACAGCGATGGAAGTCGCATCGATGCCGAGATCAACGGGAAAGAAAGGGGTTCCATTTCTCGGGTTCTGGGCCGTTTCCCAGGGTTTTTCCTTCACTAGTTTGAAACTCATCATCGCTAAGTTAATTTGAAACGGGTTGCGTTCTCTGCGTGAATTCATCCTTCAAAGCGAGAGATTACGATAAAGTGTGTGTGCAGCGTGGAAGTACATGCACCAGTGGAAGCACTAGCCAGGGGCCTGAGGAAGCGATATGTGGCGTTTTTGTGGCCAGAGGTGCGCTAGCTGCAACATACTGGGCTTGCCATTTCTTTCTGAGCTCCGCCCCCGCAGCAGAGTCCTTCGATTATCATTTTGATGAGGTATTCCTATTTGAGTGCGTATCCTATAACTTTCCCATGGAAAGCGTTACCAATCAAAGCATGGTTTTGGCTGGTATGATGGTGGCTATAGGATAATCATGTGCAAGGGGCCTCTTATCGGTTGCTAGCTTGTCCATTATTGGAGGTCAATGGGGGAAGAACGGGGTACCATTTTGTGCGTTCCCGACGGATTTCTTTGCTTTTTTCGCTACTGGGGCATCATTCAGCATCCCCACTTCCACCAAGAACCCAGTTAAATATTATCGTAATCCCTCGCTTTAGTGACCCCCATGGAAAATCTTCAAAGATTAGGCACGACGACTACAAGGTGGGACACGAATATGGTGACAAAAAAATGTGATCCAGTTCGAATCAGAAAGGTATGGTGGAAACTTGATAGCTACTACAGTATAATTTCGGCATCCTATCAAACATTTTTTATCAAGTCCGATCAACAGTGGCTGTTCTTAAACTTGGCAATTTCCTTCATACAGACATAATAGAAACTGACCATTGTCCGCATGCGTTCCTTCAGAATTCGTATCATACGTATTTTGAGGAAGCGATCGTAACGCTTTATTCATATTGTATTGTCTCGTGCACTACCTCGGCTTTAATACCGATCATAATATATCCGATGATTTAAGTCCAGGTGGCGAGAGAGTTGGTCAAATAATCTTCGCCGGACAGGCAGGTATAGACAGGCAAGAAGCTTGGCATTAGGCTAGTCCACAAACCAGTACACCCCTTCACTGGCGAATTCAATTGTTCCGAATTTTAATGTTGTGGCAGCTTTAATTAATATTCTATCTTGGATAGCATTTGGAACAACATTGCACTTCCTCTTTCTTACTTCAAGAAAACTAACGAAGTGGAAGAAATCAATATTAGCTAACATCGATTCATCCCTGAGCTATTATCCTACTTACTATACAGGGCGAAAATTGTGTCGAGGACGTGGCCGCAGAAGTACGACCCATCCCCCCCCCGCCCTGAAATCGAACTCTTTTCACGACCCCTGCTATTTTGATCCTCTTCCATGAACGGAGAATAGTGCTAGTGTAGCGGAGAGTATCCGCGTCTATCACAAGCGAGACCGGGGTTCAATTCCCGATGAGTTTTTGCAACCTCACAAAGAGTTGTCTATGCCGATACGGATGTTCAAGAAGTGCATAGACGAGCATCAAAGCAGCCTGTATCGATCAACGGCCGCTTCCGCTACTGCTGCTGCGCGGTTTGTCTCTGGGTCAGATTTGCTGATGCCCCGCTCAAAACCACCGGAATGTACACCCTTCATGAAAAAGTTCCATCCCCCAATTTTCGAACCTTTTGAATAGCACTCGGTCGGGTTAGAAAGAGCTAGGCCCGCTACTGCCAAACAGTATTGAAATTGCTTTGAAAGCCTTCTATGCAAAGAGATAAGGTCTCCCAAATTTCGTCGAGTCAGCGGAGAACGGTGACATTTTCATGCGAGTTTTCGCCACTCAAAAGGCAATATCTCTCTAATTTCTTGAGCGCTCAAAAAAGTAAGGATAGTTTTGTA
Source organism: Teladorsagia circumcincta (assembly GCA_002352805.1). NCBI lineage: Eukaryota > Metazoa > Nematoda > Chromadorea > Rhabditida > Trichostrongylidae > Teladorsagia > Teladorsagia circumcincta. Next base: position 47,404 of record KZ347191.1, on the reverse strand, counting down.
AGCGGAAGGATCGCGCTTTCTTGCAGTCTATTTAGCTTCTTTCCAAGTCTTTTAATTGAGGAGAAATTCGCATCGAGGATTTATCGAGGACCATCTGTGACCGCTCAAAAAGTCGCTCCTTCCTCACCGTAGCAGAATATTTCGAGGGCAACACTCGAATTGTATCTAGAATACAACCTTCCAGCGTAGGCGATATAAGAAGGGACAATCGACATCGCTCGCTATCGTCTCGGTATACGCCATGCATCCGACCGCCACTCAGAGCGGTACACTCGATTAAAAGGTGTTATATGATGATGACCTGTTGCCAGAATTTGTGTTGTAGTACACACATCTTGTACCCCCCCCCCCCCCATTACCGGAAAGCCGCTTCATCCACTTAGGCCTTTCCTTGACCATTGTCGTTTTTGCGAAAGCGTTCCTTACAACAGTATCACTGTCAGCGAGGTATTAAGAGCGAGCAGAAAGAATATTTTATATAGAGTTGCCCACCACATCCTCGTTTTTTGCTGCGGTACACGTTCTTCCTCCTATTTGCACCACGATGCCACTGATGCTCGCTGCCGACACTCACAGGTACGACCCCCCCCCCATGACCCACGACCCCCTTGTCAAGGATTTCCTCGACCGTTATTCACCCTGTTACTATAATGCGATTCAACTGTCGTCTGTTGTTCGGTTACGGTGTCTGCTGCGTAGTTTCCTAGCTCTTTGTACCATACATAGTCGGCCAAGTGTGTTCGTTGGTATGTATCCCCCCCCCCTTCAAAAAACGAGCAAGTGTCTGGTGCAGACCATATACCACAACTGACGATGGCCACGAAAAAGTGGCATTGTCAACTGCCTCGTTTTCGCGGCCGCCGTCAGTTGTGGTGTATGGTCTGCACCCGACACTTCCTCTTTTTTTAAGGGGAGGGTATGTCTATCTGACTGTCTGTGTGTGCATGATTGGAAATGGTGCGGTTCGTAGCATAGCGCAATGGTTCTTATACTGTATGCTCCACAGGGAAAGACGGATAGATGGTGGGTGATAGAAACTGGTAACAATGGATATAATCTGACAAGGGATGCCAGAACGCAAGTGTCACCAAATCCATAGCACGCGGCCCGGTGCTGTGAGGTGCTGTCTCACAAATATGATTTATACGGTGGGACAGGAACATGTTGAGTTGAGGGCGGAAAGGGACAACAGCTGACTGGGGCTGGTAAGAGCATCTAGTTTGAGTACGGAAGATCCGCTGACGATAATATCCAGATGCGCGCTAAGGAAAACTCTACTTTATACGCGTCGTCGTCGTCAGCATTGAGATCCATTCGACTGCTGGTCTACTCGCTCGAGATGGCCAGTGTCCTTTCTAATACGATTAGCATTGGTGTTTCTATTTCAATGGCATGAAAAGCGATTCGACCGCTCAACTATTCTAATATCCGAAGCAGTGTGGTTGTTTACGAAGACTTGATGAATTTGGAAAATGGATACTTGATCCGACTCTAATGGTGTGGTAGATGATATCAGGTTGTAGGAAAAGTCTTTGCGCATTTGTCAACTTTTTTTCAAAGTCATTTTTCTCTTTAATTACAGCCAACAATCCACTAAATAAACTTGTGTAACACAGAGAGAACCAAAATTTTTATTCCAAAAGAGTTTCAAAAGTTTACAGAAGTTCAAAAGCTCTGAAAAAACAGCCACAAATCAAAAAGAAATTCTTTGGAAACTTTTGCAATATTTCGTTGTGGAACACCTTCTTCAGGCCTGAAATACAAGGAGTATAGCTTGGTAGTTATTATTATCATAGCTTTCCTAGATCCCCGTGGGTACTTACATGGATTTGCACCAGCCAAGGATGAAGCTACCCTTACGGGAGCGGCGCCGATGGAGTGGAACGAATGACCAGTCCCTCACCCTCTGCTTAAATAGTAGCGGAAGCAGTGTGACGGTCGTTGTATGTGATAGTAAAAACAATGCGACGTTGTGCACGTAGTTAATTTATTAGTTGCAGAGCGTCACGCATCTTGTCCTTATCATTTATTTCGGGTGATAGCTTTCCATTTCTAATGCCTCCGATAATTTTCTTTCCAAAGGGTTCTCTAAGGAGCGCTGCAATACTTTAATAGCTAATGCGGGGGTTCTCTGTAGGGGTGTTTTTTGGTGCGGTGCTTGGAAAAGCTGCTATTGGGATAAGAAGCTGGGTTTTGCAGTGGCCACCGGTGTTCGTCCAACACTTTGTAGGGGTCTTTTTGACTCCCCAACGTATTGTTGTCCGCATCCTTGACCCTCTATTAGATAAACGGTTCTTCTTAGTTGGCATATTTTATTGTCATTGCAGTATGTACAACTTCTTCTCCCACATGTTTCTTCGTATGGTCTTGAATAGGTGAGCAGACATTTGAGATTAGGAGGTGGACGAAATATAAGGCGTATTGGGGCTTTTGACCTTTTCACTACGTAGTTAACTTTTTGTGCCGTAGTTCCGTTGAGGTACGGCATTACTATGGGGACACCATCTGGGACGGTAGTAAAGTCTCCCACCCGGCCAGTCTATAGGTGGCCAGTTGGTCACGTTAACCTTGCCTTCGTCCCCACCTAAAAAGCATTGGAAAAGGCGGGGAGCTCGCGCTGACCTGCAGCAGAGGGCTCGGTCTAGGCCACATCTCAAGCCGGCAGAGAAAGGAGAAAGTGAATGGAGATCGACGAGACCATAGATGGCGACTAAAATGTACCCCCGAGTACATTTTAGTCGCCATCTATGGTCTTTTCTTTGGTCTCCTCAATCTCCATACACTTTCTTCTTTCTCTGCCGGCTCGCCGTTTTGGCAAGTTGTACGCCGTCTTTCTGCGTCCCTGCCATGCCGTTTGAGAGTACACTGGAGCTATCGATAATATTGATGAATATCTTCCAATAGGGTGATCTGCTGTCCCTAACACTGTTTCTCGTATTGATCATGCCATAGCTCCTTCCTTGATCACGAGTGCGTTGCACCTCTGTACGAGCATTTAGCGCATGATCCCATAGTTCCAGTGCGTCAATTGGTGCAGTGAGAACGTCCCTGCTAACATTGGGTCGGTCACGGGATCAATTTTCCGTGGTGCTCTAGGTTTTGCAACCCTCATAGGTTATCACCTTGCTTTCTACAAATCTTTCAATGCAAGCCAGGAACGTTTTGTGGTGCAGTGGCAAAGGTCGCACTCATTGAATGCTGCATTACATGGTTCAAGTCCGGGGGTGACGCGAGTATCGCTAGGAATGCAGTGAAGTTCACTGTCGAGACCAGGGTCATCTCGCTGCCTCGTCTTTCATTATTCGCCGTTAACGGCCGATGTTCACCACCTTTGACTCCCAGTCTATGGCACTTTACTACCGTCCCTGGTGTTGAATATGGTCTCCATGTGTTAAAGTTAGCGTTTTCGTAGCCATTGTCCCTCAAACTTTGGACCACCTCAATGTCTACTTCTTCCCATCTTTGTGTGCATCCTTTTCCTTTTGTTCTTATTAAATTGCGAACCACTTCCGCTTTCTTATATGAGGGGTGGCAGCTTCTGGCATGTAGTAGCACATTGTTAGATGCTGGTTTCTTATACCAAGATATCTGTTTGGCTCCATTTTCGATTCTAACTTTTGTATTGAGGGAAGGGAGAAACACCTCCTCATTTGGTCCCTCCACAGTAAACTTTATGTTGGGATCCTGTGAATTTAGGTTGAGGAGAGTCCTTTCCAATTCCGTTGACGAGTAACTAATAATGAACACGTCATCCATGTACATTTTGTAAAATGATATTACGGCTAGCAACGGTGCCATTCGTAATCCCATGTCCAGTCCATACATACTGAAATGACAATAAAATATGCCAACTAAGAGGACCCTTTATCTGATAGAGTGTCAAGGATGCGGACAACAATACGTTGGGGAGTCGAAGAGACCCTTTTACAAACGGTTGGATGAACACCGGAGGGCACTGCAAAACTCAGCTTCCTATCCCAATACATAGCAGCTTTTCCAAGCTTCGCACCAAAAAACAACCCTATCGAACCCTCCCCCACATTAGCTATTAAAGTATTGCACCGCTCCATAGAAAACCCGGTGGAAAGAAAATTATTGGAAAGCTACCACCCAAAATAAATAGTAAGGACAAGATGCGTGACGCTCTGCAACTAATAAATTAACTAGTGCACAACGTCGCATTATTTTTACTATCACATGCAACGACCGTCACACTGCTTCCGCTACTATTTAAGCAGGGGGTGAGGGACTTCTCATTCTTTCCACTCCATTGGCGCTGCTCCTGTAAGGGTAGCTTCATCCTTGGCTGAGGCAAATCCATGTAAGTACCCACGGGGATCTAGGAAACCTATAATAATAATAATTACACACGCTATAATCTCTGTATTTCAGGCCTGAAGAAGGTGTTACACACCGAAATATCGCGAAAGTTTCCAAAGTATTTCTTTTTGATTTTTGGCTGCTTTTTCAGGGTTTTTGGACTTTTGTAAACTATTGGAACTCTTTTGGATTAAAAATTTTGGTG
>KZ347186.1:31769-48200 GCA_002352805.1 Teladorsagia circumcincta | reverse complement strand
CGAGACCGTAGATGAATTGAGCTCTTCTTATGGCACTTCCCCTTTTTACATGTCAAACGGGCCGTTAGACGGCCACACACGCGCGCGCGTAATTGCCATATTTTCCGGTCGAGACTCCGGTTTTGGTGATTTCGCCATTTCAGCTTTAGACGAGTTCCTTTTTTTTCAGGAAAAAGGTGAGATTCACTTGAAATACGACAATATTTTGAGCTTAATTGGAACCAATACCTCCACATTATAATTCGGTACTTCTTCGATAGTTTCTACGGCTGTTTCATAAGGAGAGATCAGGTAGAATAAATGACGAAAATTAACGATAGTCAATCTGAAACGAAAACCAATTTACAAGCGTAAGAGGAAAATCAATTAATAAATCAATAATCAATAGAGCTGACTATAATAATTGTGAACTCCTCTAATTTGGTTACTCAAAAAGCTGAAAAAGGGAAATGCTGTTAAAAGATTGCCTCGACCAAGTAATGGAGAGCAAAATTTGAAGCAAAAATGAAAAATGATCGGCCAAAAGTAACGTATGAAACGAACCGTTCGAGTAATCGGTGACCGAGAGAAGTATTTGAGAATAGTCGATCGATTAACGGCTTAATTGTTGTAGTAGTCAGATTGAAGTTGTCATCCGGCCATGTATCGTTCATGATTTTGCATTAAAATTTCGGTTTTCTGAAAATCCAAAATGCATGTTTTCCGGTTATGGAGAAATCTCCGAAACCAGTCAGAAATGAGGCCAAACTAAATGAATCTCGAATTCGGCATCACTGAGGAACCAGTCACAACGAAAAGACTGGATCATTCCGAAAAAGGAGCAATGGTACAGTGGAAAAGGCGGTATAGCTAGTTGCAGCATAGTTTGTCGATCGAACCCTTCCCATGCGAACAAAACCTTCAGCTTTTCTTCCGGAATCCGTTATTTGCTAGAAATCCTCTCTGAAATGAGAAAAACAGTCTTCCAGTGGACGCTTTACCGAGTGCTTTCTATAACATTTCGGCTGGATTCGTAGGTTGATCCCGAGACCAAACACTGTGCATTTGTAAAAAGTAGGGGCGAAAAGGTGTAGTGGGAAGTGGCAGTGCGGCGGTCCGAGGAACAAATCCTGGGTTGTGCGTCGTCCGGGCCAACCTAGCCTTCCAGGGGTCGGTCATTTTGCACCAGACTTGTCTGGGACGATAAAAACACTTAGTTTCACATCGTCTGGTCATTACAAGTCATTGTGTAGGCCTAATCGCATTAAATTGCCACTGCAAATGACAAATGGAAGTAGGGTGCGTGGCCGATGTCAGACTTTGCGAACCGCGCGATTTGCTAGCGTTTGCGGTTGCGTCGCGTACAGCGAATGTACAGCGAGTGGCTTGATCCGCTGTACGCAACGCGACCGCGGACGCTAGCGAATTGCGCGATCCGCAAAGTCTTACATCGGCCCAAAAGGGATTGGTCAACGGCAGAGGCTTTATCATTTTTTATGTAAAAGGTCGGCGATTTTGAATAGAGTTAGAATTGATGGCGTATCCCAGACGTAGCCGATATGCATCGAAGGTTTACCCATATTCTATTTTATGCTTAAAATTAGTGCAAAAAGTATCTTGTAGGCAGTAACAGGATGGTAGCAAGCGTAGTGAGTTCGACGCCATTTAGAAGTGCTTCGACCCATCGAAATGGTGCGTTATTTTGTTCGGGAGTTAGCATTGAAGGCAGAATTTACGAGGGAAAAGCAACCCATTCTAAATTGAGTTAACGATGGGGAGTGGTCACGAAGAAGTAAAAACTATGAGGAACGGCCCAGAACCCGAGAAATGGGACCTCTTCCTTTCCCGTTGATCTCGGCATTGATGCGACTCCGATCGTTGTGCCCTCTTCAACATACCGCTCTCTCTGCTATCCAATCATGTAGATCTGCGGCGAGTGAATAGATAGCCGGTGGGCGAGAATCGCCAAGTGCGCCAAGAGTGAGCCATGCCAGATCGCCGAAGTCAAATTTTCCGCTGCCGATTGCGTGTCAGTCCGCACTACCAGGAGGCCCACCTTCCTCCCCACTAGGCAGTTTCCCTTTCTTTGACCTTCGTTCTTATCGTGAAATCCTCCCTTAGAGGAACACTACAGTGTAAACAAACAAAAGGCATCACCTCCTCGTCTCCTTCCCGTCGTGGAACGTGGAGAGACACAGCGCGCCAGGAGAGGGAAATGGGAGAAAGCACGTCGTATGTGGGAAGGCGCAGACCTGAGGAGCCAATGCCTTCGCTTGAGTGCTACGACCGCTGCAGCACAACTGACAAGCATGTGCGGGGCTCAACGCTCAAGCAAAGGCATTCGTTCCCTTGTCGCACATTTCCAAGTCCCACGGTGCCACCATCAGAAAGCTAGTTTTCCGCTTACCGCGCTCAAAACTTTTCCGTTGCGGGAATACCAGGTGCTCCCCAATACTGCTCAAGAGTGGGCCCGGGATGGCCGCAAGGGAAAAAGTTAGCGCGAAAAGTGGAAATGTCGCTTTCTGTCCTAGTGAATTACTGTCACCTCACCCAATGTCACCTCACTTCTCTAAATCGGAGCGGGGCCCATGCCTTAAAATACAAGGAGGGTCATCGAGAGCAGGCCGCGCATTTTCAAATTATTTTTTACATATTGTAGGGACGTAAGCATGCAACACATAACCGTGTACCATCCGCTGGACGGCTTCCGCAGTGACGAAAAATTAGTTAAAGTTCTGGCGATGGTTCACTCGATGATTAAAATTTGTTTTCTAGAGTTGTGGCTACGTATATGATCATTTCGTCTTTATCATGAACATGACATCCGTTTTTGAAATTTGGAGTCGAATGGCGTCATTCTGGAAGGGGCAAGCTGGAACGCAGATTTTGCCACCACGGGGAATCGGACCATAACAGTATCGATCCTTCACTACTTTTTGAGGCAGGTGGTCATGAAACCAAGCAGCCCTTACAAAGGTCTTTCACGTCATGGAGCGCTTTTTCGGAATGGTTTCTTCCATGTTGTTAAGAACATATAACTATGCTCTATTTTTCCTGAACGCTTCCGGGAACCTCAAAACAGTAGTGAAGAAATGGTCCTAAGTTCAATCCCTCGTGGTGACAAGTTTTTGCGTTCTATGTTGAAGCCTCTAAATTGCCGCCAGAATACGAGGATGACATGTTGATCGATGCTGTAGCCACCATTTGGACACAATTTGGAGGGGTCAACATAAATTTCAAAAACATAGTCATCTTGGAAGATCGAGCTTTGGATCATTGCTTCCTCACTATACTGACTTTCCTAGAAGTGTTCAGGAGAAACGGACCATGGTTTTGTGTTCATCGCATGAAGCTCTTCAAAATGCAGGAAACCATTTCGGAAAAGCGTGCAAAAAAATGTCCTGAAAGACCTCCCTTGTTAGTTCATTGAGCTTTTGAAAAGGCAATAAAGCTACGCCGTTCGACGTGCGGGTTCCGTCTGTAATTGCCTTCCGTTTCATTCAGAGGTGGAGATTCTAGGTAGGGGCTGAACTAGAGTTGTTAATGAGGGCCGCTACAGCGCTCATAAGGCTTTCTCGCCTCGTGGCCTCACAGATCGTCTCGTATAATTGTTTTAGGCCATTTACCTCCCCTAAACTATTCATTTAATGATTGTGCGCATATGGATTCAAAAGAGCACAAATATTCTTTCATAGCATCGCTTTCAAAAATTAGAGAAGAGGACTACTCGATAAGTTCGCCCCATGGGTGCCGCCCATCCGACTTCCACTTACCAGGAAAGCCTTTCAGGTCATGGAGTGCTTTTCCAAACCGGTGTGTTGCATGCTATAGAGGTCCGTGCGTGGAGCAGAAAACTGATAATCATTTTTTCTGAGCGGACGTGGGATGACCACAAAAAGGGGAGAAATTTTCCTTTGCAATTCGAATTTTTGTATTTTTAGCAGACTTCCAATTTTTGTAGCAGTGAAGTGTTGTATAATGGAAGCATTTCGTACAATGAATGAGATTAGACTTATATGAACCTAAGGAAGTGGAAAACAGAGAAATGCGAAAATTTGTTTTCAGAGGGGATCGAACGACAAGCCATGGTTTCGTCATGTTTTTAGCATTCCCAGAATCGCTCAAAAAATCGTGCTCACTTAAAACTCCCTGCATGTTTCTCTATGGAATGGAAAAAACTGTTCCGAAAAAGCGCTCCATGTCTTGGAAGGCATTCCTGGTTAGGATTTCAGTTCTTCGATAGAGAGCGCTTGGCTAATGAAATAGTTAATGGGGTCGTTTACCTGGCCTATGTTTCACGAATAGATATGCCACCAAAGAAGCGAATCTGAAGAGCTAAGGGGGTTAATCAGGCTGAGCGAGGTTCGATCCACTAGCCGTGCAGATGCCAATTTTCTGTTTACAGCACTTGAGCTGAGCGCAAGGCTAAGGTAATCTCCGCTAAGTAGAACAAGGTTGAGTCTCACAGTTTTCATTATAATCACTACGAAACGTTAATCACAAGTTTTACAAAGTTAGTTACAGTAGCAAGGTTTTTCATACAAACATCACCAAATTGATGGGGGCATAAAATTGAGAAGGTACCATATAAGTTACGATTCCAGGACATAGACAAATTTTATAAAATCAAAAAATCTCGGTATGAGGTGTCTCAATCTGTTTAATAGACTCCCATATACGGATAGGGATAGAACGCGGCGAATCGAATAAATAGATAAGGAAACGGTGAGTATGGTTTTATGGCGTTATCTCATATGATGGTGGATCGCTCGATGAACCGGTTATGAGCGCATCAGCTAGGCTGGAAGAATAACCACCTCGCTAAACAATGTAATAATGTGAAAGGAGATAAGAGCACATTAAACAGTGTTTAACGTTCCTTGGGATGCGCCATGCATTCTACTTCCATCCAGAATTACAGTAGTTGCATTTGAACGCGATTCAGAAAATACGATGAATTGCAGGAGCTACTCAAAGAAAAGCCTGGAAATTTTCCGGACAATTGATAAAGCTTTGAAAGCAGCAGTCACGCCAGGTTCTAGAGGGGCTTAGAGGGGAGGTGGGGAGAGGGGTGGGTAGTAAAGCGAAAAAAAGCAGAGAAATCCTTGAAGAAAACCCAAAACAGAACCCCCTTGCGTGGTCGTTGAATGGCGCTTACGGACTCACGGATCGACAGTGGCTAAGATAGCGGATGTATGAACAACTTCACCGCAACGTATTTGACGTCTCCATGCCACACTATGCTCCTGTCGTTTTGCCCCAGTTGTACCGCTGCTGGCAACACAGCTCGCCCAATCCAGCAAGTGAATTAGTGGGCGTATCACTTTTGGGGGTGAAGTGCTTTCGCGCACTTCAAAGTGCTATACCTCACTTTCTTGGAAGCCAAATAACGGCTTCGTGTGTAGCAAATACTTCCCCGATCATCGTAATCGCATCCTCCGAAGGATAAATGGCTAGGTTGATGTCTATGGAATCGAGACAGGGAATATTAATTCTGCAATGTCCGTGTGGTAGGCAGGGCCCCAAGCCGCTGCCCTACCTCCGCTGGCAAGACGATAAGAAAGTGTTAATGCAAGATACAGCGGCACCGCAGTGATGGAACATTGAAATCACGTAAAAATCTTCTTTTAGTTGAGCACGGAAGTCAGCCTTAAGCTTGGGAGAAAAGAATCGGGGGTGCATGGGCAAATACAACTTTCCCATGCTCCTGCTCCCTCCTAGGTTCCAGTGGATGCCCCCGTATCTTGCGATGGCGCTTAATAACAATACACAACTCAGTTCACTTAATAGACACATCACCACTATTCAAGCCCAGGCTCTGGCTGAGCTAACTGATACGAGCTTCAAAGGGTGGATTCGTTGTGACCGATGCCAATCGATGTGGACCTTTCGGGGAATGCCCAGCCTTCCCCATACGGCTTTCTGCATGACATAGGGGTGCGTGCTTGGAATTCAAACTGTAGTTTATTTTTCCTGCGCGGCCCTCTTGGTTGTTGTTTGGTTAAACCATTTTTGGTAAAAACCAACTCTTGGTCAATGGTCCTGAATGTAGTATGTAAGGTCCACCAAGCCGCAGGTACCATTTTGCGACGTCATACAAGCATCAATCGAAAATGCAAAAAATTGTCACCACGAGGATTCAAGCCACGGACCACTTCATCACCCTTTTTTGGCAGTCAAAGGACCGCTCAGAAAATAATAAACTACAGCTCCGTGTTCCACGCACGTACCCCTATATCATGCCCCAATATCAAGAAATCGTTTCGAGAAAGCTCGGCATTTCCTCAAATACCTTCCTTGCTAGGCCTGACTCACGAGCCTACGATCCATAATTCAAATGATTACCGTATGACGCCAGAAGTTTCTTATGACGAAAAGTTTCGAAAAAGGCGACGTCTAAGCACAATAGATGGTAATTAATCAACAACTTTGAAGTCCTTAGTCCTTCGAAGTCCATGGGCAGTCGATACAAATAAGGTACAGTTCCAACCTTTGAGAGAACTTGAGAAATAAAAGGAAAGGTTGAAGAGGATAAATCCTGGAATAATCCAGGGCAATCTCTTTTGTTGAATAACATCATATAACAGTGACCTGGATAGGCCGTTAACCTACATGTTTTCGAATGAAAATCGCGGAATCGTGCTGGAAGGCTCAAAATTAAGCGCTGTAGATAAGTTGAGCAGGAGTAGCATATTTGAAAACAACTGGCAAAAATTATGATAAGTAGGGCAAAGCATTTGGGGGCAACCGTTCTACCAGGATAGGTCACGACTCCGGGTACAGAGTACCATGTCCGTAAAAGTCGAGGCAGAGATAAAGAGGTAGCAAGTAGCGCCTTCACAACGAGCTCCGATGGGGCTCAAGTGGCGCCCAGGCCATCCAAGCATTTCTTTCCTTCGGATCGCTCAATTGGTATTACATGCAGTGAACTGGGAAGATAAAAATCCAATTGTGCCGTTCGAGCTGGCCATAGCAATTCGCTGAATAGGCGAGTTTCAATGGCTAAAAGAAAAGCATAGAGTCGTTCTGGGTCGGGGATTGCTCAATTGATGCGGCTGTGACATAGCCGAGTTCTCGTCTAACGGGTTTTTCACGTATCCATCGCTTTCTCTCCGCTCGTCCCATCCTCTAGGCTGGGAAAACCAGCGCCTGTCTGGATTCGTCGTTTCAACGCTTCCCACGGAAAGTCCTCAAAGGCTATGGGTGTTCTCTGCGCTTTATGCACTCTTCACTGTGCTGAAAAGCATAAAATGTGGTTGTAAAGAAGATGAGTGGCCATCATGACACGGTTTTCTTCCCATTCAAGGAATGCACCTTGTACTTGTCCGTTGAAGGTGTGGACAAATGTGATGTACATATTTCATGATTAGCATAAGAGAGCTAGTCTTGTGCTGCTCACAGCATTCTTGGCTTACGTTGGTTTGTTGTAGAACTCCATCGAGCTAGGTACAGTCCGATTCTGTGGATTGCGCAAGTGCAAGGTGGACGTTCTAGCCGATGTGCTTCCTCCATACCACCAGACACCGGCCGTCAGGAGCAGAGAAAGTATTGTGTTTGAGGGTTCTGATAGAGACCTTCAGTGGCGCTCAAAAGTATTCGGCCAAACGCTTTTCCGGCCCTAACTTCTTTTATGCCAGATCGATTTGGTTCAAATTTTGATGTGTTTTGAGGGCAAGCCTTTCCTACAAAATCAGCATATTGCTGCTGGATAGGAGCAAGAGTGGAGGAAGAGAAAAATACTTTTCAGGAAACTCCCAAGTATGACCAAATTAAAATAAATTCAAAACTATTGTAGAAATCTTATAACTCAGTCAAATAATCGATCGCGTGATAAATAACATCGAGCTGATCAGATGCTTTGTCGGGAACCTTCTGAAGATGCTGAAATCTTAGCAGGACCTGAGTTTGGAATGGGTAAATGTAATTACTGCCTACGGAGACGACTTCATCCATTTTTCTTCAGATATGAAGGGTCTCTCACTTATAACTGTGGCCTTTTTCCCTGCCAAAGGTTTTCTTACCCTTTCACATAATGTTCCGATAACGCCTAGGACATGCGGATGGATTTCCCCTCAAAAGCGCACCATGCAGTCGAGATCGCTCTTTCACAGTTGAGGTGCAGTGCTTTGCGTAAATCTATTGCTAGATACAGCTGCCATACTTGTGGATGCACAACACCTTCTGAAATCTATCGGTTACATCCGCATTCACCGCTTCTCGATTCCTGTGCAATGGTCCAGGATCTTTTACGGATTGCTATGACCGAGCCTCCACCCCATTTCACGGATGGCAGCTGATACTTTGTATCGAAAAGTTTTCCGTCAAGACGCCACACATGCATTGTGCCGGTGCCGCCAATCATTCGCTGGTTATATTCGTCGCTCCAGACGGCGATGTAGTCTTTCGGGGATCTCCAGTTCAGGCATGCGCAGACCCATTCCATTTCCTGTCACTTGGCAGTCAAACAACTTCACGTGATTTGAGAAGTGGTGAATGCGGATGTAACAGGTAGATTTCCAAAGGTGTTGCGCATATACTGCTATGTCAGCTGTACGGTTTTGATTTCGTCTTTTAGCAATAGATTTACACAAGTCATCGCACCTCAACTGTGAAAGTGCGATCTCGACAGCATGGCGTGCTTCTGACGGAAGGGGAAATCTATACGCATGTCTTTAGTGTCACCGAAACACTATGGGGATGGGTTAGGAAACCTTTGCAGGAAAAAGAGAAACAGTTATAGGCGGAAAATCCGTCATATCTAAAGAAAAATGCTCTGTAGGCAGTGAATTCATTTACCGATTCCAAACTCAGGTCCTGCTTAGTTTTAAGCATATTCAGAAGGTTAACGACAAAGTATCGGATCAGCTCAATGTTATTTATCATGCGATCGATTGTTTGACTGAGTTATAAGATTTCTACAATACAATTTGAATTTCATTGGAATTTGGTCATGCTCAGAGATGTTCTGACCATGTTTTTCTCCATCCACTCTTGCTCCTATCTAACAGCAATATGCTGATTTTGTAAAAAATGTTTGCCCTCAAAACATATTAAAATTTGAACCAAATTGATTTGGCATAAAAGAAGTTATGGCCGGAAAAGCATTCGGCCGAATACTTCTGAGCGCCACTGTATATGCAATGAGTCCCTCTCTGTACTAATCGCAGGGGGCTGGTGGCTTTGAGCACACTCAATGTCTTGAGCACATTACAATCAACGGAAGACTCACGGCACCGCAAAATAGCGTAAAGCGGAATGGTCAGGAAATTTTTGAAATCCGTACCTTACTGAAATCCGTGTTTCTACAGTTTCAAGTTTTACTCCGAATCACTAAGATTGCCATTGATGGGGGGGGGGGGGGGAGGATATATCGGAATCAAGAACGTTAGTTCCCTTATATAGAATTAATTAAAGGAGGACTCCACGGAAAGAACGAAGGTCGAAGAAAGAATTTGCTTAGTGTGGAGACCGGCGGATCTCTTGGGGGTGCGGACAGGCACGCAATCGGCAGCGGAAGATTCGACCTCGGAGAGCTACATGGCTCAATCTTGGCGAGTCCGGCGCTCTCCGCCCACCGTCTATCTAGTCACTCGCCACACGTCTATACGTGGCGAGTGATTAGATAGCAGAGAAAGCGTTATCTAAGGAAGAGGGCACAACGACTGGAGTGGCATCGATGACGAGATCACGGGGAAAGGGAAGGCTTAACGGGGAAAGAAGGAAAAACCATGAGAAACGGCCCAGAGCCCAAAAATGGGTTCTAGGCCGCTTCTCATGGTTTTTCCTTCTTTCGGGTACCACTCAGCATCCCTAACTTGATTTGGAATGGGTTGCTTTTTCATCGTAAATTTGCCTTTAAAGATGGTCACGAACCACTGGCCCCACCATTTGGAATCATACTCGCTCGCAATAATCCTAAATTGACTCTTCTCTAAGCAAGGTGAATACGACAATTGCTAAACTGGTGCACAAAATGATGCTTGATGGGCTTTTGATCACAAATAGGGTCGAAACGACATTCTGCTTGAAGGCGAATTTTACGATCAAAAGGTAGGTTGTTGGAATAATGGTAGAGGTGGTCAGCGAAGCAGGCATGAAGAAGAAAGCATGTGAAGCATCCCAGAACCCGAGTAGTAAAATCACTTCCTTGCCCGTGATTCTAGCAGTAAAGCGACGCTCATCTTTGTGCCTCATCATCGCTAACGCTCTCTGTGCGATCTAATCACTCCACACAAATAGACCTGCGGGGAATGGCTAGATAGTCGATGGGCGTTCCTCGCCAGTTGCGCCGAAGGAAGGCCATGCTGGAGCGTCGGGGCATATCCTTCTATGCAAACTGCGTGTTGGTCCGCACCTTTGCGGGGTCTGCCCGTCTCTTCACTAGGTAATCCCTTCTTCGACCTTCATTGTTGTTGTGGACTCCTTCTTTAACCCATTCGCAACCGCACAGTGTTTCAATCTGCCCGTCCGGACCGCTCCGTTCAAGACGATCGCAAAATGGCAGCTACCGGTTCCCTCGCGACCCCTTCTTGAAGTGAGGTGAAGTGGTAAAGATCAACAATTTCGCCGAAACTTTCCCATGAGGGTCACCGGTGGCTGCCATTGTCGCGAATGAGTTAAGCATTATAACGAAGGCGTGAACCACGTTATAGGGCGGAAGTGGTGTAGTTGCAAGTGGCACGCTTACTACGCGAGCGGTCCGTGAATCAAATCCTGGGTCGTGAGTCGCCCGGACCAGCCAAGCCTTCCATCCCTCCGGGGTCGGTTAATTGGTACCAGACTTGTCTGGGAGGATAAAAACACTGACTTGTACATCGGCAGGCCCCGCAAGTCATTGTAAAGGCCACATCGCATTCAAGCGCCACTGCGAATGTACAAATGGAAGTAGAACGCGTGCCGCATCTCAAAACGGGATTGATCAACGGCAAAAGCTTTATCCTTTTGAATCACGTTATTATTGTACTCATGCTTCACACTTTGGACGTTTTTGAGAGGTCCCTGGTTTCCAGAAGCTTCTCGGAATTGGGATAAAAATTGTGTGATCACGATAAAGATCTCCCTCCGTAACTCTTTTACAAACTTGAGAGCCTGAATAGTTGACTGTGAATTGATCCCTTGAATCACAAAAGTCGTGAGAGAAGCATCAAAAGAGACGAATTGCTCGCTTTTCAATCAGCCTGCGGACAAATTATCTTTACAAGCGCTTGAGCTATAATATCAAGAAATGTAGCGTAGCAATAGAAGTGGAACAGATTGGGATAAGCAATTTAAAGCAATGGAAAGCGGATAGCAAAGATCGTCGTGGGTGGTAAGCGAGATATCCGGGAGGACAACATTCAGCAAAGTTCATCGAAAGAGAAAGGTGACCCATACGAAGTCGAAGGCGGCCGCCGCGACGACTGATGACTGGACGAAATTAGGTGAGTGATGATTTGACTTTCATTTCGTGTGCGGGATGGTCGGTTTGGTCATTGCTGACCTTTATAATCGCTTTCTTTCAACTGAGCAGTTAAAGTGGACACGTGGGGAATTGCTAGGTTGCCATTTATCAGATACGATAGGAGAGTTGCTTCCACGCCTCCAGAAGACTTTTGAGAAGCATCGGACTCATGTTTGAATACCTCCTACACCTTCAGAAACATACTCAATGCCAGAGGAGGGGATTGGTTCGTACGAGCTTTCTTTTTAATTTTTGATACCAGTTTTTTGGAATTCAGTTATATCTTTGAGTAGAGCAGTTTTTCATGTCAACGAAATGTGAAAATTGAGATGCTGTACGGTGAAGCACTAAAAGAGAAACCAGAAGAGACCATTCAAGCTTTTGACGACCATGCGTTCTATACGTGTCTGGGCGTGGGACCGCGCGTGTTTCTTGTGAGATGCAGCCGTGGCCCCATTATTTTTCTCTTTTTGCGTTGTACATAAGCAGTTTCTGGGCCATTAAGCGTGTGAGCTTGCGGAAGGGATCCCTAACCAATCATTGCTCCAAGACTAGGAAAGTTATTAAAATAGACGATTGTCCAGGAATTTCCTGCCATGGCCCACCGATCGGCCGCAAGGTCCCACTCGACAGATCTGGTGTGGCCTGCCGGCAGGCCGTGCGGTCGTCAAAGTATTAAAAAATTCGAAAAAAGGACAGCCATTCCATCTCATTTCGGAGGCGCAAGAGTTTCGGTTGTATGGGTGAGAAAATTTATTCCCTTGAAGGGGAGATGATAAATGATGGGACATCATAAGTTGGTGATCACGTCTTCCTTCGTGGGCGTGCTTGATATTGGGGCTTATTTGAGTCCAGATTTCTTTATGATTTAGCCGGATTACACTTATCGGAACTTCCCGTCAAACACCACGATACTTGGCCGGGTAAGTTGACAAGCCAAGAAGCGGCTTTAGGCTCTGAAAGGTCGGGCGAGTAAAGCATTTCCATCGTAACAACTTGTACGGCACAACAACATCAAGCACTTTTGTCAACATGACCAGGTTTCAAGGAGACTGAAAAGGAATTCATTCTCAACATTTTCGTTACCTTTTGCAAGTACAACGATGGCGACCTGGCCTATCATGGGATCCTAATCCTGGCATCGTGTAAAGGGTCCTATAAAAAAGTGCTCGAAAGGAGCAGAACCATGAGATCACAGTGGTCGCGTGAAGGTTCTCCAGGTAAACCAGAGGATTTTTGATTCAACTTTATTATGCAATGTAGCGTTGCACTTTTATTTACATTTGCAATTATAACATGCCCGGAAGGAAAATGCAAAAAACAACTGAAAAACTGCCGAAAGAAATCCAAAAAAAGGTAGAACAGTCTAGGAACACCATACCAGCAAGGGTCGTAGCAATGATCTTTGAACGAGGACTCCACGGAAAGGATGAAGGTCGAAGAAGAGAGAAATTGCCTAGTGGAGACACCGGCGGACCTCTTGAGGGTCCTTGCAGACACGCAATCGGCAGCGGAGGATTTGACCTCGGAGAGCTAGCATGGCGCAATCTTGGCGGGTCCGACTGTCTCCGCCCACCGTCTATCTAGTCACTCGCCACAGGTCTATACGCGGCGAGTGATTAGATAATTAGATAGCAGAGATAGTGTTATATTGAAGAGGGCACAGCGATGGGAGTCGCATCAATGCCGAGATTAAGGCGAAAGAAAAGGTTCTGAGCCGTTTTTCATGGTTTCGCTTTCTTTCTTGTACTACTCCCCATCCCCACAGTAATTCGGAATGGGTTGAGTTTTCATAGTAAATTCTGCCTTCAAGTATCGGGAACTTTCGCGTCTCCTAGAGGAAGTTCACGAAAAACAGGTAATATCGCTCACCAGCATACTCTGATCGTGAGTCCACTCTATGAGTAAAAAGTGTCTGTCAAGTGTACTTCTGGCTGATGCGAAGCATAATTTGTTCGAACTCCCTTCTAAAATTCTAAAGGCTTCAGGGAAAACAATTTGGTGGCAGCGGAAGAGGTTGAGCTATGTATTATTTTATGCACAGTAACTAAACCATTTATTAATCTCCTTTGACTAGGCGAGCCTAGATTCAACATCCGGAAGCACGTAAAATGCCTTTTATAGTGCACCCATGTGCTCCTATCGAAACTTTTCTGGTGAACCTAAACTTTGAACCGATGACCTGAATACTTTTCATCTTGTATGGGAAAAGTAAGGGAAGCGGTCAACAGAATCGTCCGGTCGTCGCGTCCCAGCGCGCGACCACTTGTGCGGCGTCGTGGCGCAGCGAGCTTTGAAGGGTGCGGCGGTTTTTGAATTTGGCGGTTGATGTGGGTTTTCTCGCAGTCCACAATAATCTTCTTGGGACGTTGATATAAAACTCCAACTCCTCATTTGCTGTCTTGTGGATCACTTGTGCAGAGGATGTCTTGAATTTGACGACTCTGCTTTGAGAGAGGACCTGTGACGTCCAACGACAAAATCAGCAGAGCGCCGCATGAAGCCAACGCCTGTCGTCCCACCTCTTTTGGAGCGCTAACTTCAGAACACCTACCGGGCTCTAGAAGTCTCAAAAGGTTCTGTTCCATAGCATCCTCGTGGAATCGATCGGGTTAAAGTCCTGAGAGGAGGAGGGTCACAATTCCTTGCTCCAGTGGCCCGGGAAGTGACCGTCCGGGATGCTTTGGTCGATTTGATGGCGTATTAGGGAGCCCAGCTTCAGTGAGGAGCAAACGATCATTGAGCAAAGTGCCGTGAATTCAGAACAACATACGGTGCCTCATTAAAGTCTCTTGCAAGACCTTCGAATCAATTTTAACATTTGTGGAAGATGAACTCCAATAAAGCTGCACTTTTGGATGTTACCTCGTCCCAAACTACTACACCTTCAGGAGAAAGTCTGTTGTAAACTATACGTCATCTCGGTGACATGCTCTCACTTTTTGGCAACAAGCGCGCCTGACTTTGGTGGTCGCAAGGAAATTTTGTTCGAAAATTTTCTCATTAACCCAATCTGCTTCACAAGATTTTCTGGAAAGGGTGACGGCAGATTCTGAGATCAAAAGCGATGTGACTCACGGTGGCTCCACCGTTGTGAGACACCCTCCTCTGAGTGGTTGGCTCAATCCTCTCTTTGCAATCCCGGAGACGTGTGCTTAAAGCTTGACAGCACCGAACACGTTTCAGAGAGTTGAAGAGGGAATACCGAGTCGCTTCCCGGAGTTGCAATTCCAGAGACCGTCGCTGGACGGTCTCTTGATAGTGGCTCGATGCAAAAAAAATCTTCATGGCGAGAGTTCAGATGAATTGGGACCAACCAACTTATAGCGCTTCTAACATAGTCTCAAAGCTTTTGAATAGTTTCGAATCACTCTGCAATACTCCACGGCTCGGTGCCAGCGAGCGGTCAAAGCCGCGTCCTATACTTTCGTCCACCCTGTAGTTTCGACCCTTCCAGGCTCTGAAGAAGGCGATCCTCGCCGAAACGTCATAGGTCGATCGATCATGGAGAAGAACAGGTGATCACAATAGGCGAGATTACAAGAGCGTGGTGCAAAAACATGGTCTGTCTTCGATGATCGAACATTCCTGAAACCCCAAGGAAAACAAATTGTAGAGCACTTTATGGGGAAGTGAAGAAATGGTATCACGTAACAGTGCAATGCAATTCAATCACGATACTGACAGCTTCAGGAAAATGGGGGACTTTCGAATGCGAGTGCGACTTTTGACCACAGACAAGTTCACGGCGCAAACCCGAGCAGGCGTTTTCTCACAGAAACGTCATCTTTGCCAGCGGCCGTGAGCAGACAAACTTCCTGAAGAGAATTTCGATGCTTTCGAATTGAATCTAAGCGGAACAAGCGTAGCGAACCTGCTGAATTGACTTCTGGAGGCCCCTTAAGAAAATCGAGGCAAAAGAGAGAATTTCAGGAAAATTTTATACATTTTATAAAGTACTCTTCGAGGAAAGTCTAACAGTCTTTACCGCTTCTCATCTCATCAACCTTGAAGGAAGTTATGGGCTTTCGAAGACTGCATTGTCGCTGTTCAGAAAAATGGCTTGAAAAAAATCAAGGTGGAAAAAACGGAACAACGGGACTATTTTTCGAGAGAGTGATCATCGAAAAAATTAAGGTATTTCTTCGAAAGCTCTAACCTTCTAGTTTCTAATTAGCCTTAGATATCTGCAAAAAATCAATTATGAAGAGAGTTATGAACGTTCGAATGTAGAAAACTCGCGCCTTCCTGAAAATCGGACCGCAAACCCCCCAACAACGGAACAAGGGGACCATTTTTTGAAAGAGTGATCATTGGAAAAAATAAGATACTCGCTTGAAAGCTCTAATCTTCTAGTTTCTAATTAGCCTTAGACATCTGCAAAAAGTTGATTATGAAGAAAGTTATGAGTGTTTGAATGTAGAAAACTCGCGTGTGCACAAAAAACAGAACAACGGGACGATTTTTCGGAATATCGAACATTCCCCACATTTGAAATACTTTTTGGGAAGAAAAATATTTGAACTTTTAAAATTTTGGTGTCCGATTCCATGAAACCGCTTTTGAAGAAAAATATGACCTTCCGAACGGAGGGTTCTACTGCAACGTAATTGCTATAGGGTTTAGTTTTTAAGATTATGAAGGAAAAAGAATTGAGAGATTGGAAAAAAAAACTTAGCAGGTTTCTAAAAGTAGATATCTCTACGTCCACTATAATTTATTGGTTTACGCAAAAAATTTAGAAATTCCATTTATTCAATGGATAAAACTTCATGTTGCCTCGACTCCTTCCAGTGAGCGAGACAAAGCGCGCGGATTGACCACGGTCCACGACTTCTTCATGTCAGTGACTGCCCATACATCAATGACGAGCATCAAATTATGTGAAAGACAAAGTAGTTAATATGAGGGGGGGGGGGTCGTACACTCCTGTAAGGAAAGGGCGGGTAACTTAAAGTTGTATTGCGACAACGCGTAGGTCGACCTCGCCACCTTACCGGTTGGACACGCAC
>KZ347181.1:41568-55274 GCA_002352805.1 Teladorsagia circumcincta | reverse complement strand
TACACCAAAAGCAGGTCTCGCCGCCAAAAATATAAATCTGCTCAGAGACAGTTCAGATTGGGTAGTTGGAAGAGGTTGTTGAGGGAGAAAAAGATAGGTGGGACATGCAGAGAAATAGGTGCAGTTTACCACGAAATTCTTAAATCGGTCCAGAGGCAGTCCGAGAACGGGAAAACGGACATTTGGTGGACGAAGGAGGGAAGGCCAAAAGCCGTCGTTGGATGAGGCATGGGGCAATCGGATAGAATTCAGCTTGAAAGGCAAATATTCGGAATGTATTAGGCCAAAATTGAGAATTGCGCTGCCCATCCCGTATCGCCGCAGAACTGTGCTGTGCGCGCAACGCGTGCCGCGCCAACTGGTAATCTAATAACTCGCCGCAGGTCTACATATTTGTGGTAGTGATAAGGTGGCAGAGAGAGCGTAGTGTTGAAGAGGGCACATCGATGGAGTCGCCTCAATGCCGAGATCAAGGGGAAAGAAAGGGGTCCCTTCTCTCGAGTTCTGGGCCGTTTTCGTGGTTTCGCTTCCTTTCTGGTACTGCTCACCACCCCTACCTCAATTTGGAATGGGTTGTTTTTTCGTCGTAAATTCTGACTTTAACACTTTTCAATCCACAGACTAAAAAAAGCGACGCTGCAAGCCAGAGAACTCACTTCAACTGTGCACAGTGTAAGTCGTCCAGCAGGCGGGGTTGGACAGAAGATGAAGGATGATGTACTCGTCAGGACATTCGTCGTCTTATTCCTAAAGACATAGGAAAGAAATTTTTCGAGAAGTTGGGAATTTGTATAGAACCAGAAAAATTGTGAAAATTTTCGCAACTTTCATTCTGAACAGCAAACAGTTTCTTTGCTCTTCCTACTGCTTCTTTATGTACTGCTGGTTTTGTGCTATTACCGTGGTGTAAGCGTTCAAAGGCACAAGTCCTCATCATATTGTTGTAGCATTTCTCTCATACTAAAGTGGAGGTGAGCAGTCTGCTGCTGATCAAAAAAGAAAGGAACATCGACAGGGCTTAAAATAGGCATATTCGCTTTTCTCAGCGATCGTGCAGTCTACGAGGCAGAAGACACTAGGGCACTAATATAACGATACATTATGCGCCAAAGAGAGCAATAGGTTCGGGAAAAAGAACGTTAAGGGCTCTACTGCGCAGTTTGGATCCAATCTGCAATCTTTGTGGACAACTCTATATTGTAAAAAAAGGGAATGATCCATCTGAATTCATGACGGATGTGTTTTTGAGCTTCTATCATTTTGGAACACTTCTGGAATATTCGGTCCTTCAAAATACTAGGTGATGTACCTCAAGGGTGCGGGACTTATGGTGCGTCCGGGCTGGCACGCGGCAAATTGCGCGGCGGCATGCGCGGCGATCCGGATAAGACGAGGTTTCGCGTATTCTGCAGTAGAATTCGAAAAGTCAAAGCGTGTGCAGATTGCGGATAAACTCCGCATGGTTCTGCGCTTCGAAAAAAAGTTTCTGTGCGCGGAGATTTGGATGCAGCAGCGTCGGTGAGGAGATTTCAGGCAGAAAAAAATGAGGGAGAATCTTCATGGAAACGGCACTTCCATCAGTTGTGCTATTGAGAAACGCTTTAGGAGTTTTTACTGCAATAGAGTTGTTCAGTGTCAACTATTCATTGTTTTACTGATCGTGGCGCTCCTTTCTCTAAGAGGACACTCAAAACAGCCGATGGTGGTGAAACTAGGACTAGGCCCAGGAGGAGGAGAAACGCCAGGCAGAACACAACTTGCTCACACCCTTCCCTAGAATCCCTTCCCCTGAGGCTCAGTTCCAAGCACAGCAACTGGCTCAGTCACTTGGATGCCCCAATCACCCAACGAGATGACGCCCTGATCCTTATCACAGCTTTATGTTAGCTCCTTCTCATTCCTTCTTACTAAATTTTCTTTACCATCATCGCTGAAGCTTCGCACGTTGGAACGTAATTCGAGTCGCAGAACCTTGCTAAATTTATCCGTTTCACATTTTGATGTGGTAAATTCCACTGCAGACGCCGACGAGATTTGCATCCGGACCGCCGCGCAGTTGCCGCGTGCCAGCCCGGACGCACCAAAAGTGTGTCGCCCATACCTTAACGTAGTGGCTGCAAGTGGATTAATCACGATGGGGCGATTCGTTTCTGCAACGTCCGGTTTGCCGAAGAAGTGATTGCTTTCATTAGCTATGACCATTCATTTCACCTCCCGAAACCCATACAGTACTCAACAACAATGCCTGTGAGACTGACGGTGCTATTACTACCTTTCCCTCCTTGTCATCCCTAGTCCATTTCAAGTAGCGCGAACAAGTCATCGCTTCACAATTTTTTGCTTACACAGTGAGGCGTCGAAATGTCGGCCGCTTCGTGTAATGTAATCCCTACGAAAATTATTGGCTAAGACGGATGAAAAAAACGGGGCGCGATGGTAAGAACGAAGTCGTTCAGGCCTCGACAAAAGGCTACAATTGAACGCTGTTTCCCTACCACATGTTTGATTAATGGGAGCCATTAAATATGGTTAACGGGGATCACCGAGTTTCTAAAAATGGTTGTGCAGCAACCCAAATAACCACATTCAACGAACCTAAAAGGCCGTTGTTATTAGCATCATAAACGCTCTTAAGCAAGAAGAATTTTTTAGGGAATTCATGTTATTCCCACTTGACTCCCCTAGATAACAGCTTCTCGTTAATAGCTCAACTAGAACTCAACTTTGCTGTCATTTGTTTGAAATCGACAGTCTCAAGTTTGAATTCTGCTTACGTTAACTGAGCACAGTCCTACTTGAACTGCCATAAGGTGCCTTTGCTGCACAACGCCATTGATCCCGTTTCCCTAAGAAATTTTGTTGAAAGACAAATAATCTAATATAGGATTGGATGTGCAGAGGGGAAACAATTCTACCACCAAAAGAGTTCACCATTCAAAACCTCTACTTTCACTTTCTACCACGCACATAATATGGGGATCAATTCCTAACTCGTATACCTTCCAGAACTACCAGGTTTTTCATCCTTACGGGCTCGATTAAGTGGTACATGTTTGTCTGGAAGGATAACGTACGCTGACATTTAATTGGTTCGCCCCTGTAAATAATTGATTGTGTAAATGAAACCGCATTCAAAATGTTCTCAATGGAAGCAAATGCGTAGCGCATCCTCCAAATGCTTCATTCTTTTAAAATTCTTTTACTTTGTTTCCAGCAACAGCTGGTTAATCTTCTGCCTTTGAGCCCTGCAATTGCAATCGTTTCTGCAATCCCCCCCCCTCCCCCCACCCTCCAAAGAATGAAAATGCGTAACGCATAGCAAGCAAATTAAATTTGAGGAGCCAGTGATCCTCTAAAATCGAACTGAGCTCCATTTCGTAGAAACCGAGCTACCATCAAGATGCAATATACTTGACATTATCCTTCTCCGAGAATCACTGAAGTTGCAGGGAATTGTGAATAAGATTTATGTGGTCCCACTACGCTGCCAGCAGTTCTTTTTTTTTCACGAAAGTCATTATTTTAGAGGTCGACTACGTGCTGCGGCGCGGGCGTCCTATCACATATACGACTATTCAACCCGAACAAGGAAGAAAATCATTTATAAACATAATCACTCAGAAAAATGGTTCATTTCCCTCTTCTTCCGGACAAATATTTGCTATTTCGTAAATTTCCGGTTGTTATGGGTAATCACCGTAAATTTCCGACTGTCGCAATCGAACCAAATACAGGCCACCTCAGTAAATGCTGCCCAGCAGATGGTTAATTATAATTTTGGACTTTTGGACTTGTCCCTTACTCTCACTTATACATATGTAGTTATGCTGGCTAAACAGGGACTCCTCAGCAGCACAAGCAGGTTAAAGTGCCCGGAATTTCTTCTGATAACAGTATTTCAAAGCAGTTTGCGTGGGATCTGGGAGGGGGATGGCTTTGCTACCTTTCACGTTTCGCAAGGCATGCCAGCAACTCATACCTTTCTGGGGAATCGGGGACTGAGCTTCAGGTCAATGGCACTACGGCGAAATTGAAAATGACTTGCCTCCCCTCTGAGTCCCTTTCGCAGAGCTTGCACGTACGCTTTCAGTGTAAAATTGAGGGTTACCAAAAGCTTGACGCAGAATGGCAAACTGCCAAACTCTCCGCTCATGTGTTTTCTGTTCTCTTGTTCATGTAAAAAAATCAGACTCAGTAATCGACCTTGTTTTACATGTGATCCTGAACTCGTGTTCTTTTTTTTCGACTAACGGCACTGTCCTTGAATTTCGCAAGGCGAAAAAATATGGGTTATACATGGGGGGGGGGGGCAGAAAAGCCCATGGCGCACTTCACCCAACTTTTCGTCGTGATGGAGGTGTTCGGCAAAATTTTCCTGAAATGTTTACCTATAGGTGAAAGCAACTCCTCATTCGCTGTCCTCACCATCTTCTGAATGAAGTTATCCGCCATCTTGGCTGAAGGTGGCTTACCGTGCCTGCTCCAACCTGAAGCTTTTAAAGGATTCCTTCGATCAATCAATCAATGAATCCCAGAGACATCAACTCTGACTATGCAAGACTCCCGAGCAGCGTTCCAAAAAACGTCGTACTGGTCCCGATCCGTCGACCGTTGAGTCCGCACCGTGCATCATGTCCCATGGCGAATTCGTCCGATGTCATCGGTGTGAAAGGCTAGTATGAACTTTTACGATATATTGAAAGGTACTCTCCAATGTTTAATTAGTTGCACTCGGTTTGAATGCAGCAAAGCCGATTATTCCGTTTCGAATATGGAGGAAAAGTGATTGTTTTTGTGCTCACCTCCCGTAAGTTCCTATATGCTACTTGACTTGGCACTTCTCAGTTTTATGACTATTAGCTGCAACAACTGCAATTTCGCAGAATCAGCTATCAGATGATCTCGTGGGGGAAGAAACGACAGCAAAGAAAAATCATCGTCGTTTGCAATCAAAAGCAAAATAATGTGCCACTGACGATGAGGGCGAGACGTAGGACGCCTATATAAGCAATAACAAATTTCAATCTATTTCATTTATGACGGCAACGTTGATGGCTTCATCAGACGTTTATTATTAATCAAATTGCGCTCGGAATTGATGTTCGGCAATACTTCACCGAACTATCATCCCCACGCTTTGTGTTTTTCTGTTGAGCTGAATTTAGGTAATGTAGCGACTCTAGTGGGTAGCGCGATTCTGCCTTTTTTGAAGGTTCATAAATTCATCGGAGTGGGAAATTTTGGGGAGAATGCAGCGAGCGACTCGTTTAACATCGGGTGATAAAGAATAATCTCCAGTGGCGTGAATTCATTGCGTGTAGGGAGAAGGCAAAAATTTCAGAAAAGCTCTCCAGGGTGGTTCTGTGATGGTCGATCAAAAAGCCCACCGTCTGGCCAATGACCACGGACGTTGCGCGGTGAGCGCCAATTTTCCCATTCTCATTGTCTGGGTTTACTTTTGCAATTTATCGTCATGAAATAGGATGTAGCACTTTACGGCGGTATGGCGGCGTATGTCATCGTATTCGAAATTTTAATACTTGTTTTTTTATTTGGTTAGTTTTTTTTTCATTTGACTACTTTCTCATGCACATGAACGGGTATGGCATTATCAAAGAAAATATCAAATGAAAGTAATGGTTCTAGAAAGTCGCGAAGAGAAAAGTGCATACGAGAATCATCATGCAGCGGTTTTCCACCCCAAAGTCGAAAGTAGATGGATGGGAGTTGGACTGGATTTGTTGGCTTACGCTCAGTACATGCAGAACGCCTGACACCATCTACCGCGCGGCTGCCACACAAAAAAGCACCAAAAAGAGTCAGTCGTGATAAAGGTATAAATATGGGGGACTCCTTCCAATACCCTAATACAACCCCCTTCCTGAAATGGAAAAAAGCCGCATCTTAGTGGTAGATTTTCGGTAGACGATTACCCCAAGACTAGACTAGACTCTCAAGGCTCTGTCGCTGTGTGCAGATGCCGGGAACCCCATGGGCAATTTTTTGGAGTAGTTTTTCGACAACTAGTCACATTCCACGAGATCTTTAAGCATTTTTCATAGTGTTCGCGAACTTCCAATTTATTCTTCTGTGTTTTCCCGAGTGGAGACTTGAGATTGTTGGAGTAGTTCTTCGACAATTTGTCATGTTCCAGGGTATTTCTAAGCGTTTTTTTTTTATGGAATTTGCGAACTTCCAATTTATTCTTTTTTGTTTTCGCGAGAATTGGTGGTTGTTCTCACGACTTATCGATTGTTGGTTTTTGTTGTTAGCAAGCAATCGGGACGTTTTCTGCTTACTCTCTTCGTGTTTTTCGTCTCTCGCACAAGTTGTTTTCACGCTGTGGGCCGCGTGCCCTTTACGTTGCTGGCTGGCCCCGCCCTGGGACGGCTCTTTGCCGCAGCAAAACAGCTGAACGACGGCGTCCCGATGAGCAACGTGTTCGAATGGTCGCCCAGCCAGTAATCGACAACTTTCTGTTTCACCAAATGTAGTTACCATAGTTGTAGCCACCGTTTTCGTCTACACCCGTTTCACCTATTTCTCGTTCAAAGCTACATTCCGCAAGAACCTCCTTTTGGCAATCTAACGAAAAGTGACACAAGTGGTAAAGAGTGAAATGTGTTATCATGAAGCGAAAATCGGCTCTAAAAAGGCCAATATTAGCCCTCTGACGCTGTCAGCCACTCCCTCTGGCAATCTCGCCACTGTCTGCGTCTTGTGCGTCGTTTGCGGTGTGCGTCTTTCATCTCTACCTTTCTACTCGTCCCTTCGTCGTTCAAGTATCCCGTTCTAAGACTCGCTCTTTTTATGGTTGTGGATCAGCGATGAACAGGGGCCTTATCAATGCATTTTCTACAGATTTCTTTGTTTATTTTTGCTGTTCGGATGAAATAGCACCGCAAAGCAGCACTATTTCATATATGACCTCATTTCCCACATAACCCATCATGAATGCTCCTTCACAATTCGCATCAGAAAATGAAAAAGGTGTTTTTTGGCGAACGCAATTCCCAGTTGTTCGACGATTGGTTGTAAAGGCTCTGTCCCGGTTGCTTTTCGAATTTGAACACTTTAATAGCTCATTATCATTTTTGCACCTGTGGGATGCATCTTAACTCACTGACTTGAGTAACCTGAAACTGTAGGGGAACCAGAGAAAAACAATTGGGCACTCAGAGTTGATCAATCCAGTTACGACGCATTTGAGTTAGGACGCATTTTCCTCCTATTTCATTGGTTGTCTTAGTGGCATTTGACTGCGATCTTTCCTATAATGACATGGCGGTGGTTTAGAGGACAGCCGTTGTACATGTCAGTATTTTTGTCCTCCCATACAAGTCTGGTACCAATTAACCGACCTCGGGAGGATAGAAGGATTGCTTGGCTTGGACACGCATGATCCACGATTCGATCCACAGACCGTGCCCCTTGCAAGGGCGTCACCTGCCACCACAGAGATAATATCATGAAACGTCTAATATTAATAACCTAATAATCCTATAAATCAATAAATATCCATGGCGGCTGAGTGACCGTGTTTGTTTACGTGCTGTCAACTGACTGGTTCGGGAGACGTGCGATTCTCCTCCTGAGGTCAGTTCACCGAGCAGAGCTGCGCGATCATTGAAGCCTAAGGTTATGCTTGAAGGAATCCTTCCCGGAAAAATCATGATCCTTTCCCACCCATAAATCGATTACTAGGGACCCATCGTCTACGATAAGAGCGAGATGAACAAAAAAACATTTGTCAAAAACAAAAAATCAACACACAACATTTGTTTTGGTAGACAATCTAAAAAACCGGAAGGACTGGTACGGGTTCAAATTACCGCCGGCTTTTGTCACTAACGCTGGCGGCGGGGACGATTCCACTCGGTTCTTTAAAAGCCGTAACCAAGAGCTCTTTTTGCTTACGACTTTACTAGTATGCTAACATCCTACACTTTGATTGCACCATATTCTATCGATTGTTTTGTCTCTACTCTCCAAAATCGAATCCTTTAGCAGAATTATTTCATTGCGTCCCCTGCTAGTAGGCGCCCCAATGCGCGCTTCTTTCCATTCCCCGCCTTTGGCTCCGCCCGAATTGCCTTCAAGGGTCCATGAACTGGGTTTTCTTGAGTTTGTTTCTCTTAGGAAAGTGAATCTTCTTGTGTGAAATTTTGTGTGTTGTTTCTAGTGGTCACAACTGACACATTCATGTTGGGGAAAGAACGCAAGCAGTTCCCGAGAAGGATTCCTTTAAGCTTAGCTTAGGCTTAGCTTAGGCTTATGCTCATACATTGGCTGGATACAGCATATGGTTAGACTCAGGCTTAGTTCTAGGCTCATTACGAGCAAATCAGAGGTGCCTTTTTCTGAGATGACCTGACCCTAGTAGGAGAAACGCTACGCACCCGTCTGGTTCATGCCCTTTCTTGAGCCGGAATGAATTCTTTGAGAAATCTACAATTCCTGAATTCTCACTTTTTGCCATCTGCATGGTCTTTTCCACCAAACTAGAGAGACTCGCTATTCCAACGGTTGATTGAACCGTTCATTCGAGGTGGAGGGAACCGGTTCAATTCGAGGTCCATTTACGTTTTCTCGCCTCGACTGAAGGCTCCAATCTGGCGCAGTTTATTTTAACGGCAGCAACTCCACGTGATCGCACTTCTTCTCTACTTTGTTGCTTTGCACGTCGAACGAACTGGCCGAGAACTTCTGAGAGAGCGGTTCTTTCAATATTGTCCATGGCTCCTTTTCGTATGGCATAACCAGTGCGGTTGCGAATTAACTTCGGAAAATTCCATTGAACCTGCTCGCACTTCACTTCATTCTCTTCTCAAGAAATACATACTCCCAACACAGTTTCACCAACGAGTTCCCAGGGTCCCACCTTTTATCCGTCCAGCTACAAAGTTTTAGTCCATTCACCGCATTTCCTTGGAGGCACACGGGGATGTCAAGGTGAACTTGTTGACCTGGATCCATGCCGTTTCGAGGCTTCTACTTACCACCAATTTTTGCCTATTTGTTGCGAAAAATACTATGTACACGTGCCATTTATCACTGATTTATGACTGCTGCAATCGCATGCACAGCAGTGCCATTCATCAACAGCCCTGCCGGCGTAAACATACATTTTTTCTCTCTCGACGTTCAGCTCCATATCGCTCTTTCATATTTACTCCTGAGCAGAAGGATGAAGCGGTTGGTACGATTAACCATTAGGCTGTGCTACGCGTTCGAACTTTGTACAGAACCATAGAAAATAATACAAATTATTGAAAACCAAAATTTCACCTCAAATCGCTCACGAGGATGCATTACCTGCTACCGTGTTCTGGAAAGGGAATTTTCGCCTCATTTGGCGTTCGTATGACTAGTTAGTAGCCTTCGCATTGATTGCTGCAGGCAGCTTCGGCCGCGTTGACAATTCGTTTCCCTACTGGTAATTCCGATGAAAGAAGCCAATCAATTTAATGACGAGATAATCTGACGGGTGATTACTTTCATTTTATGTCTGTTTTCTCATAAGATTGAATATTTTTGTTCTACGTTCTGCTTCAACCCCATCTCCATCATGCAGGCATCAGTTACTGATTAGGTAAGAATGTATGGAATGGTAAATCAGATCCAATGTTGATCTGCATCCAAGAATTCCTAGTGGCATATTAGTATACCGTTACGCAGTCGCTGGTTTAGGTTGTCTGAACGGCCATCACTGTAGGGTTAACCAGCGGTAAAGACTCCTCGAGAGGGGATTGGAGTTGGCGTCAGGGGAGGAGGTTTGGCCAGTTCTAGGCAGTGTGAAAATCGTGTCGAGGGAATGTCGAGGGAATCTACACTCCGCACGTCCGTTTTATCGCAAAAAAATGTTAGCTTTAGATGCAGAGGAAGGCAGCGCCGCTGAGACGCGAATGCTCCCCGGTTCTAATTCTAAACCACATCTTGCACAGACTGACTTCTCCTTTTATCTTTTCAGGACAGATCATTCTATGAATACGGGCAGTTGAACAGTCTTGCGCTCGGGTGTAGCGGCAGAATAAACCGCGTTCGCGTTGCGCGTGTCGATTGGAGCGCACAAGTTGAAAAAGTGGCCGAGTCTATCTCCTACTTCACAGCCTATAACTTTCTTCGATTAGAACCATTTCAGAGAAGCGGGTTGGACTCTAAATACAAGAGACCTCTTGTTTTTAAAATGTGCTGATACTTTTTTCAAGCACGTTGTATCTCACCAATTAGCCACTCGAGTATCTGTCGAGGATGTTGAAATTTTCATGCGAGTTTTCTTGCTTTGAAAGGCAATAACTTTTCTCATAGGTACATATCGGAAAAACCACTGTGAAGAGACAGATTTTCTCTTCCAGATAGGCACTGCAGCTGTTTCGAAAGTTCTCTAATTTTCGAGAAATCTGCGTCGAGGTCATACCAAGGATGGCTTCTAAATCAATCGGAAACCCCGGTCATCCTCCGCCTATGCCAGGAATTTTTTGCAAAGCCCTCAAATTGCTTCCAGGATGCACCACCCTGATGGACTAAATGAGAAAAGATACACTTGGTGCAGATCCACTCTGTTCTGGTATACGCTGTGCAGTCCCGCACGAAACCAGTTGGAAAGTGCTCTGTTCAAACGAAAGCTTGCTTGTGCGAGCGAAAAGGTGTATCTTGTCTTGATTAATTGGCAATTAATCAGAATAACTATTATGACTATAGTATTATGTAGTCATTCCTTCATTTACGCGTCTTTTCTACCCTGGTCCGTGGCAGTATTCGCGGCTGCAGAATGTGATCATGCCAAGAAGGCCGTGAATCTCTCCAATTTGAACCGTTTACTGATTCCTGCTGCTACAGAGGTTCTCAAAGCGCTTACATCATTGTGATTATTCCACATTTAGATTAAAGCAACAGTGTCAGCAGGGTGGGGGTGGCCGGCATCGGCTGCAATCCCCTCGGCCGATTCCAACCATGCACACTTCGGAGCTGTTTAGCCCCTAGTCAAGAAGTGCGAGTGAACAAAAACTTATCTTGGAAAGTCGTTAGGAAAGGAGCTGAGCAGCTTCGAAGTGTTCGGGGTTGAATCGGCCGAGGGGATTGCAGCCGATGCCGGCCACGCCCACCCTGCTGGCACAGTTGATTTAAGCATGATTTTTTAACAAGGCGCGCAACCTCCCCATGCCCTTATACTGATCACTTCTAGCAAGGCAACAAACACTTTCCACTTGAATTATTATTCTTACCGTCCTATGATACCACTTGTCTTAACTCAAAAGAAATACTTGTAAAAGTAGTATTGGGACAGCGAGTGAGTGGCAGCAGCACCGCTGTGAAGCTTGTTGGTCCTTGCGCTTACGACCCCTCACGTGACTTTGAAGCTGACCCCCTGTCGAGGATTTCCTCGACCGTTGTTCACCTTGGTTCTGGGTGGAATGAACTATGTATTTTCGAACAGCTCACTAGGGTGTGGGCAATTCCCAGTGTTATGTTGTGCGTATTTTTGTGTTTTTCGGAAAACCACCACGAA
Source organism: Teladorsagia circumcincta (assembly GCA_002352805.1). Classification (NCBI taxonomy): domain Eukaryota; kingdom Metazoa; phylum Nematoda; class Chromadorea; order Rhabditida; family Trichostrongylidae; genus Teladorsagia; species Teladorsagia circumcincta. The sequence continues at coordinate 43,765 of KZ347181.1, read as the reverse complement.
GTTCACGAAGCTCTGCGAATTCGTTAAAAAATCGGAACATTGAGGGTTTTCCGTTGGACATTATTTTGGTCAATAATCAAGTAGCACCTAGTGTATGCAGGCAGCGCAGTGGTAAAGAGGCACTCCGCTGAGTCAAAATACCAGACCATCGCTGTTTTTTTTATAGATTTCATCAGAATCAACTTATATGTTTTTTCGATGGTAAAAATAATCAGTTTTAACGGTGCGGTCAGAATTCTCAAACTTAGCCCAAGACCACGATTATCTGACTTGCCTTTCCAAGCTAGATTCTATCCGCTTTTTTCCTCGCCTCCCTGCTATCTCGCACCCATATGGTGATTCTGGATCTTTGCTCAGCCCACTGCGGTGCACCCCACGCTCACCAAGAATTTGTCCTCCTTCTTTATGTCAACCATTGTCCGCTTTTTCACGGACTCTGGACTGCCTCTGAAGTGACTCATAAACCTTATGGTAAACTACGCTTATTCCGGTGCATGAAGCGCCCACTGATAATTCTACCTACTTTCCTTCGCCGACTCAATCCACGTTTTTCCGGTTTCTGGATTGTCTCTCAACAAATTTAAAAGTTAGCTGGCAAACCTCGATGAAGGAACTACCCAAAACAAGCACTTAAACTTTTTTACTTCGCCGACCTCTATTCACTTTTTTCCCGGCTTTAACGCAGCCTCGGACCTGAATTACAATGCGGCGTGGCAAATTCGCCCACATTAATGCACGCCACACCCACCTGTAGCAGCTGTCCTCCCTTCTCAACCTTTTTTTTTTAGCGATCTCCATCAATTTTCGAAACCAAAATATGAGGATTTGTAGGTAACGTCGTTCAATTAGGACCACGCTCCACCTACCGTGAACAAGCCACCACTCACGTCATGTTGCAAGGAACACCTTCGACATTGCTTTTCTGTACCAATTTTTTCCTGCTCTGCAGGCTTTTTCCTAACCGAGTTGTGAATTTTCTCATCGAACACCCTCTCTAGAGAACGCTCCGTTGGCATCACATTTGAGATTTTTCGCTACCGCTCATTTCAGTGCACGCCACGACCTTGTGGGCAGGGCTCTATTCAGCTGATGTGTGTTTCCTATATCTTGGGACATGATATACCCACCCACATCGGCAAGGTCTCTCCAGGTGGATCTCAAGGTAACACTGAATTTCGTGACAGATTGACAGACCGACCACGAACCGCATAAATAGGAACTTACAAACAAAACTTCTGATATATTGAAGCTTGCTTGAGCAGATTTTGCCAGATGAAAAAAGTTGATTGAATCATGAAGAAATCAAGTTTCCGTGATTTAGAGAATTGGGTAAATGATTCGAGACCCTCATATTTTCTTCTATAACATTTCCCTCCTCCATTTTCCATTACTTTCTGCCAGTCATCCTCTTTCGAATGTTTTCTTCTGTTGCTAATCGATCAACAACAGGTGTTACTTATAAGAAACTCTTGTAGAACGAGAAGGACTGGTGACTCGCAAAAAATGCGAAGCATTATTGGTCATCAATCAAGGATAAGCTCACAGAAAAATCCTTTCTTCAAATTTATGATGAAGCACTTCAAATCACGTCTCTAAAATCGCCGGAAACCTCTAAGATCATGTTGAAAGAGAAAATAAATGTAGGAGAAAAGGGCGGATATGACTATGAAAAATTTTAACGCGAAAGGGGCCAACAATATTGCTCTTCCTGGAAAAGCCCCATCCTTACGCAACTAACTCATCTGTGTTTCTACAATTTTGTCAAGGTACTCATTATAATCTAGCGAGAGCTACATTTCAATGTTTTTTCGGTGAGACATAAGAGATTTGTAGCACCTCACACTTCGTTTGTTTCTTCTTGATAAGTCTTACTAGGTCGACAAGCCTTCAGTCCTTCGTTTTGGTCAACTGTCACAGCCTTTTTTGAATTTTTTTTCTTATCAATTGAAAAGCTTGAAGTCAAAAACAAGATCGAATTGATATGGTAATCTTCTCAAATGTGGAATTAGGGATAGGAGGTGGAGAAAAAAGAAAGAAAATCGCGAAATACACAGAAAATACGAGCCTTCTTGCTCTACAATGCGGGAATGTCCAAGAGAGAGCCAGCGAGATGAGAGGTAATGTGAGTCGCGAAGATCGTAATAGAAGTCCGAGTAAAGAGGGTACAGCAGATTAATGTGGCGACGCAGATAAGATA
>KZ347181.1:26859-41335 GCA_002352805.1 Teladorsagia circumcincta | reverse complement strand
ATAAACGACCTCACAAGGGTTCAACAAACTGGCGTATGAAGCTCTGCTCCACACATCGTATTCAGTAGACCTCTCCGCAACCAATACAACATTTTCCTACCATCTCGACAACTACTTGAATAAGAAATACTTCGAACTGTGAACCGATGTGAAAATGACGCTCGACGATACCGTCGCCTCCAGAAGCGCTCATTTTTGCGTGGGCGGGAAACTTGAGTGTGCTTCTTATCGAGAAACTTTAATGGTTATGAACAGTTTTTGTTGCGACCAAAAATGTTGAGGCAGAGAGAAAATATGCCTTTTTGAAAATTGAGGGCAAAATTTCGCATTACTTTCCGAACAACCTAATAGAAGTCCGAGTAAAGAGAGTACAGCAGATTAATGTGGCGACGCAGATAAGATATCGAACGGTGGGCGGACCATGGCAGGACTGGTGGAGTCTCTTAGAAGGCTTTAGTGTCTAACGTCTTGATGACACGTTTCAATACGCGAAATTGGAACCACTTTTGCAGTGGTGGACCACACACCTCTATCTAGGGGAGCGACTACTTTGGTGAGGCTAAGCCTGGAACTCGCCTCTAAGCTTCAGATTCAAGTCTGGTATGGGTTGAAACGTTTCCGTCCCAGCTCTGCCGCTTCCAAAGAATTTAGCGTTTTCTTTGTGCCAACAAGATTCATAGAATATTTATCGTGTCTAGGAACGTGTTTGTCATCATCTTGTGTTAATGTTCTTGAGTTATTAAGTCATCTATCTAATCGACGACAGTCCCGTAAGAAGTGAAACCTTGTGTTCTGAATGCAATGGTGAATACACACTGAATAATGTTTCTCATAAAGCACCTGTTTCTGTTTATTTTGAGCGTGTCAACGGAAACAGCTCCGTTTTCACGACGGCTCGTCAGCTGCAGATGAACGAGGCTGCTGTCACATTGTCATCAGCATGTCCACTTTGCGCTTGGGACAAATTTCCTGTGTAACTTATCAATGGACCGATTTTTGGCACGGGATAGAGCAACGAAGATTTCGATATCTTTCTGAAAAGTTATCCTCCAATTTCCTCGCAAACTTGACGCGGGTTAAGTATGTATCGTTTTGAGTAGCTTCTGTTGAGGAATGTGATGTCAGTTTCCGATCTCCTCATCCTGTGTTACACTGTTTGAAAGCCCTCTTTAAGGCATTGTTATTTCCGTGTTCGAGAAATTACAAAAGATGCTTGGCACTAACAATCAACGTTTTGGGATGCGCCATGCCTTCGAATAACACTCACAAGTAGAGAAGCATTTGATTGTGATAAGGCTAGGCAGTGGCTCACACCAGCCAGGTTAAGTTAGTTATAAAAGTGTTTTGATCTCATGGGTTGTGGACCCTGATGGGAGACGAATGGTTTGGTTGGTATTGACGGGTCCGATCCAGGGACCATGCCTGGCTAGCGGCCTCATTTGTATCTGCTCCACTCCAGGCGTTACAAATTCATTTTGCTTACAGAATTAATGTTTGCTTATATTGTTATTGCTTGAATAAGGACTTTGTTAATATTTGTGTAAAGTGAGAAACCTCCCATTCATATGAGAAATCGTAATGATGTTTTTAATGTTGAAGGAATACTTCCCGGGAAAATCATGAATCTTTTTCACCCATAATTCACTGACTTGAACCCGTAATCCACGATAAGAAGGAAAAGAGCTAAAAAATGCATTTGTTTTGGTAAACACTTCGAAAAACCGGGGAGACTGGTACGCGTTCGAATTCCTGCGGGACATCTGCCACAAATGCTAGAACTTGCTTCTTATGCCGTCACTGGGTTCTTTTTGACCTTTTTACTTACTGTACTAACATCCTACACTTCTACTGCATCATATTCTATCGATTGTTTTGTCTCGATTTTTCAAAATCGAACGCTTTTATACGATTCTTTCATTGCGTCGCCTGATACGTAGGCGCTTCAATGCGCACTTCTTTCCATGCCCCGCCGTTGGCACCGCCCGAATTACTTTCAGTTGTCCATAAAGTGTGTTTTCGTAGGTTTATTTTTCTTCGTGAACCTAATTTTTGTACGTGAAACTTTGTGTGTTGTCTCTAGTGGTCACAACTGACAGATACATGTTGGGGAAGGAACGCAAGAAGTTTCCGAGAATTCCTCTAAGCATGCTGCAAGTTGAAGCAGTAAAGAGTATTTGTCTCTCTTAATACCCTCTTTCCACGGCGCCAAAAAGGTAGATCGGATCTTTGATCCTGCATTTGTTGAGATCTACGCCCTTTTCCACATGCGGTTTCTTACCCAGCTTTAACTGTCACCAATTTTCACAATTCTCTTCCAAGTTACTTCCCGCCCTTTTTGTTACTAGAATCTGTTTGAGCTCTGACGGTATCGTTGCATTTGCATACGTGCGCACTTATGTGCGCGTCTCTTGATGAGTTCACTGCTTGTTTACCGAGCGGTGAGATCACCATCACCGATTTCTCCCCATAGTAGTTGCAACTGTTTGATGTTTATAATTGCCAATTGTCTACTTCGCGTTATTCTGCTTCTTTCATGACAACTATTGGTACCTGGAGCTTCTACTTGAAAAGCTGGTAGCCTTGAATGAATAGTACAGCGCGAAACATTTGGCTCAATAATTCCTTTTTGGAATGCGCCACACATAATCCTTCCACTCAGAATCGTAGTGGAACTTGAATGAGATTCAGCCTATGTAATGACTGTGAAGGCCACTTAACAATACTTTGATCCTTCCAAGCAACTCTGGTGCCGATTTACCAATCCTAGAAGGATCGAACGCTACAACACTTCCGTCCCATTAGCCTAAATATGACGAAGGGAAAAATCGAATTCAAAAAAGTGCAGAAGAGCCGCACATTTCGGGAGGAGCATACGCATTTTGTTAGTCAGTACATCCCTGTTTCTTTTCACGCTGAGAAACAAATGAGTTTCGCGCTTTTTTTCCTCGATATTGATCTTCTCTGAGTTCCTTTCTCCACTGAACCTAAGCGACTGCCCTTTCTGCGAGTTCAGCTCCCTTATCACTCTTAGGAGATTTTTTTTACTCTACTCAATGTTCAGTAATAGTTGTTAGGCAAATAATTATTGAATACCAGTTTCGCAGTCGCTGTCCTCGTTTCGTGGGTACTGTCTTCAGAACAACCGTTACCAAATACAGTAACATGATCTTTTTCAGCCATGACAAGCCTGGACGATTTAACCAAGCAGATGCAAGACTTGCCAAATTGGGGCAAGGCTGCAGTTGCTGGTGGCTTGGCTCTTCTTCTCTATGTTCCTTATCGCTGGCTGACTACAGCGCCAAGAAAAAGTCCCATTAAAGAGGACTGGAAGGGCGGTATGTCTTTACTGTGCACCAACCCAGCTAGTAATTCTCCTGTGCTTTTTATGTTACAAAGTCATAATTGTGGGTTATCAACTTCTTGTTCCTGTTCATTAAGTATTGGAAACAGTCCAAATTTGATTATTTATTAATTCATTTTCATTTGTTTTGTTATCTTCTTTATTCTTTTGATCACGTAGGAGGTTGAGTTAGATTTTTCCTCTTAAACTTGTATATAGTCTCCCGTTAAAGTTGCTAGCTTGAATCGCATGGAGTGTGGGTCAGGAGATTCAAGTTGGACATCGCACAATATCGTTACTGCGAAGATCCTGTCACTGCACACCTGGGATCTTAGCTCATACCCTACTGAAATATAAAATAAATACATTAGGTTGTCTGGAGACTTCGTGCCACTTTCAAATATTTTGAGTTAACATAATCTTAAAAAAAGCAATATACATCATCAATATATGGACCATCACCATCGGTGCCTTGTTGGAAACAATTAACTGGAGAGTCGATGTAGTGCGATCAGAGGGCAGCGGTTTCAAGCTGAAAAAAGCACTGAGGTCGATTTCGCCTTTTTCTTTGAATCTCATCTTTTCTTCTCGGCGAAACGATTCCTGAGCTAGAAGAATGATCAGCCTTCGGGAGGAAGCTGATCACCGCTGTACAGTGGATCTGGTAGGACTTACTGAGCTTCAAAATCTAGAGCCGTTTCATATTCGAAACACGTGGTCGCGATTGTCATGAAACGAACACACTCTATTGAACTTCGTGCGTATTGGTTGAAGTTCTTTTCTCAGCTTCAAGCGTCGAATACAGGAGACCTGGCCTGCTACAAGGCCGAAGCTGGGGGAAATTTCCAGTGGCTAGTTCGCAATTCGCTCAACATACATGGAGAAAAAAGGTTTGCTGAATTTGACAATTTTTCAGCCCCTACTGATTGATACAACCTCTGGTGCTCCTGCAAGTGGTCAGCATACACGGATCAACCACTTCTTATCAGCAGAGGCTTCTTTGTTCAGCCACTCTGTAGGGATGGAACAGTATAAAAATGTTGGCTTCATCAGGAGGAGTTCTTGCCAAAGCCTCCTTAATTTTCCAAGAGTGAGCAGACCCTATCATGCACCTGAAACGACTGGTTGGTGGTCACATTGCAGCTAGCTCACACCAGTAGCTCACTGGGAGAGCACAGCAGGTCCAAGTCGGACACGAATGGTCGATGGGGCCTGGATCAGAACTTTCTCCAGGCTGTAGTCCCAAAGCAAAGCAGGTTCTACCATTGTGATACCGCAATGTGAAGGTTGATAGGGAGATGTACTGCAAAGCAAATGTTACTCCTTGCTCCTACCGATTTGTGGCTCAGTAGAAGTTCATGAATCAAAGCGTGAAAAACATGGCTCTACTTTTTCTATTTTGAATTCGTAGAGAGCAGCAAGGGTGGGCATGATTCGGGTGTGCATTACTTTACGTAGTAGGATGTTGACTCGTTTATGATTGTTTTTGCCCGCAGTCAGCCTTGCGAATGTTTCACAAGAATGCTGAGTTGTGAACAAAACTTTCGCCCCAGACGGGACTCGAACCCGCACTCTTGCTTACCGGGTAAGTGCGCTACCAGTCACTCTACCAGGGCACCATTAATTCCAACTCAGCTTTTCATACGTAAGGCTTTTTACGTACTTTTTACGTTTTTAGCCCACTTGGTCATGTTTAGAAATAGCTAAATGAAGTTCTGGTGCGAGGTGCAAAAAAGTGGTATGAAAATATGGCACAACCTAATACCATTACGGTGACATAGAGCTTCATTTTCACTAGGAAAACATTAACGTCGACTTTGACTGAGCAGATGGAAATCGGATTTGATTTCAAGTGAAAAAAAATCCTCTCACTCTTTGAATAATGATTCCCATTCAGGAGTAGTCTACCTATACCAGTTCCCGCGAACCAAGCTTCTGCCAAGTCCGTCTGCTCCATGTCTAAAAGTGGAGACATGGCTTCGTATGGCTGAAGTTCAGTACGAGGTGGGTTTTTGCTACAGATAAGAATCTTATATGGGACATTTTGGCTTAATCTTCGCAAGTCGTTACTGGTAACGCTACTAAATCCGAATTTCAAAAACTCTGGCTAGTCTGCGCGGTCACAGGCCGCAGCTTTCATCGCATGCTGCCTAGCTCGATTGAATCCCTGACCATTTTGGACATATCTGACCGCTGTTACCTAGTGTTAAATGATGCACACCCTCTCCGCCTTCCCCATCAAAATGCAGCCTATGTTATCTGTTCGCTTGAAAAAGCACGGAGCAACACTACTAATTCCTTACGTCAACATTGAAATCAAACGTGGACCTGTTTCGGAACTCCCCAAGCGCAATCAATAGATGTTTGGGTATTAAAATTGAAGTAATATTATTGAGTTCGTTGAAAAAGGATTTCCAGAATATCCCTTGCCTCCTTTCACCTCGTTCCAAGGAAGGCACTTTGCCATTCGTCGAGTTCGAAGGCGTTGAATACCCGGATTCGTCCTTCATTATTCGGTTTGTTTTTACCAGTATTTTACAATTACAATTTTAAAAGCTGTGCATTCGCCTCAATGATTTCATGGGCAAGTGGAGCGCGCAGTCGCGTGAAAACCTTACGCTGTTTACTAATTACGTTGGTTAATGCATATGAGTGCGAAACGTCTTCTTTCCTCCAAATTCGCTTCACAATGTCGAAAAAAAAGAATGAGTATAAAGAATTTTGCGCTGTTTAATCCTTATTGGGATGCGCCTCGCATTCCCATTCAATCAAGAGCCGTGATGACTTTTTCATGTGGTTTCGCCCACACAATGACTTGCAGGGTCAGCCAATATACAAGTCAGTGTTTTTCTCCTCCCAGAAAACTCTGTTACCAAGGTCACGGATGGCTAGAAGATTTTTGACTCCGACGGCAATCCAAGCCTTGATCTCCGCACCGTGCACTTGGTTAGACGTGCCACTGGCCACTTCACCACTTCCGCTCTATCACAATATAAGCGGGAGATTACGATACGATGGGACTGGGTTTACGGTGGAAGTGGGGATGATGAATAATGCCCAGTAGTGAAAAAAGCAAAGAAATCCGTCGAGAACGCGCAAAATGGGACCCCTTTCTTTGCCTATTGACCTCCAATAATGGACGAGCTAGCAACCGAATAAGAGATCTTTCCCACTTAGTAAACCAACAGCCACCATCATACCAGCGAAGACCACGCTTTGATTGGTAACGCGTACCATGGGAAAGTTATAAGATATGCACTCAAAGCGAAATACCTCATCAAAATGATAATCGAACGATAATGCAGCTAGAGGCGGAGCACAGGCAGAGGCGGAACTCAGGGAGGATTGGCAAGCGCGGTGCGCTGCAACTAGCGCGCCTCCGCTCACGAAAACGCCACATTTCGCTTCCTTAGGACCCTGACTACTGCTTCGACTGGTGCATGTACTTCCACGCAGCGCACACACTTTATCGTAATCTCTTTGATTCGCAACCAAATGTCAAAATAACCGTACTTTGGCGCGAGCAAAGGTTATATCTATTCAAACAGTAATAATCGGATTGCTTGCAGAGATCTTACGCGTCTACTCGGCGTGAAATTGGAAGATCACTTGAATGACGAGCAAAAAGCCATTTCTCGTGCCTTCGAGGAGCTCGCACACAACTCGCTATCAGCGTCACATAGGTTGTTCAGACTGGAGAACGTCTCCGAGGTACAATTGTCACCTTCAGCTTTACTATTTCGTCAGAGAACAACTCTTTTGAATTTAGTTCGCTGAGCTTCTACCACCAACTCTTTTCGGTTTCTTCCATCCGTTCATTGTGATGCTTTTCAAGCGAAATTATGTCAATTCGGTGAGTCCTTACAGATGAAAGGACATTATGAAAGATTGAAAATGCAGTTTGAAAAATCCTGTTCACTCTTAGCAGACTCTATTACCCGCACTAGCAGACTCTACTACCCGCTGATTCTCACTCCAGGGTAAGGGGATTGGTGTTTGGATAAATCGTATTCGTGCACTTTAGAAGCGTATATTGCATGAAGTTAACGTAGCGATTTCCCAAACATGGCACAGGGGTTTGGAGCTTGGGCGGTGTAAATTTCAAGATTTTTTCACCTTTTCGATAACTTAGCATTCATCTCTATCCAGTTCTTAACCTATTAGGATTTCTTCCCCATATCCCAAAAATACACTTTTTTGCCTTTTGAAAGCTCAATATCTATTTCACCAGATATGACCTCTTCCTCAAAAATTACGAGTAAGATCTCCCTGATACGGAATTTTTAACGCGCTGTTGACTCTGATTGGGACAAATGTGACGAACTTATTGGACTACGAAGATCATTCTGTGAACTTTTCCCATTCTCTCGGTATAGCTACGATTCCTCAAGCTTTGGCTTGTCCGCGTTCATTGGGGATGACATTTACGAAAGCGTTCCTCTCAACTCCTCCGCCTGAAGGAATGTGTTGTTTTGCGCGAGCGCATACGGCAAAACTAATATTTCTCGGTGGTCTATAAATTGCCTAACAAATTCCAGACGGCTTCGATGTTGGCATGGACGGGCATTGGAAAGCACAGCCGCGAGGAACAGATCGGTATAGGAAGCGACGACATTCGAGCCATCAGCAAGTATCTCGGCACCAAACACTATTTCTGTGGATTCAAACCAACAAGGGTAAGCGACTTATTTGGCATTGATAATTACTCCATATATAGATTTAGGACAGGGGACGTGCACTCCTCTGTCTTTCGCCAGCAAGGAAAGAAGAAGCGGTTTGAAGCGGGTAGTGAGCCCGTACTTGACGATTGACGGAACAGCTCATCCATTACCATTCCTCTAGTATAACAAACCCCTACCCACATCTCCCTCCAAAATTCTTGCACACTCCAACATAAAGTTTGGAGATGCTAGAAACTGAATGCATTCCCGATCGGGTAAGAGTACATCCAAGAAAAAAAACAGTGCGAAGAAAATAGTGTAGGTGTCATCTGCGCTTCTGCACATCGCTTGAGAGGGCCCAGGAACATCACTATCCCGCCCAGGAACTAAACGTTACGCATCTTCCGGTCTTCCACAGACTCCCTAATATTTCACAGCATCATGAGGGTATACACCTCAGGGTCCACGCATCCAAAAAGGCGGAATAATTACGCGGAGCTCAGCAGCACGCGTTCGCGTCACGTCAGCAGGGCCTCAAAAGTGATGAATAATTAGTATATAGAGCTGGTTTTTATAAAACAAGTCAAATATTAACTAGTTTAGCCTATATAATATTCAGATCGATGCCGCTCTCTTTGCCGTTCTCGCCCAGATTGTCTACGCTCCATACGAAAACGAACATCTCGAAGTAATCAAAAAAGAATGCCCAAATATCATGGAGTATGTGGAGCGCATTAAAAACAGGTAATCCCGAATTTCATCCAATTTCAAAGCAAATCAATCATAGATTCGTATCTACGGCTTGAAAACGAAAAATTGATTACCGTAATTCATTTTAAGATACTGGCCTGACTGGGGTGATGCCACGACGAAATTCACGATGGACAGCAATTGGAGAAAACGACCAAAAGGCTACAATTCCATCACCAACTCGCTCAACGACGTTAGCACTCCGAGAAAAAGCCCAACAGAACACTCCTCATAATGACAGCGTTGTCTAAAAGCGCTCGCATCATACCGTAAACTGTTAACCTAATGAGTTACGCAAAAATTAAAGCCAGTCAAACAACAATAGAGGTGAACGGGAACGTACACCATACAATTGTAAATAGTAACTATCGCGAACCATCAATCACTGTTATGAGACTGTTTTGAGTTCGTGGCCGCAGTGCAACCGCACGCGGGTGTGTGGTAAGATCTCACCACGTGATATTCGGCTCATATGGTAGCACAGCATGCGCAAAATTGATTTAAGACGCTATCTCAGAGAGGGAGGTGGTGGAGAAGCAAACACGGAAAGCATTTGCGTTTGAATAGAAATATAACTGTGAAAGGGTGTCGCTTGAAAAAACCGCTCAGCGACGCGACCAAAAGTGCGCGCGATGTCGCATGGCGACCTACTGTATTACACACCCGCCGCTCGCTGCATGAATTATAACACATAAAAGATTGGTCTTGTGTCCTAATAAGCAAAAAACTGGGGTGTCCCCCAAGAGGCCCATCGCGCGGCGAAGGAAGAGACGCAGACGCGGCAAAGGACGAGTAGCAGTATACTGTAGCGGTTAGGCGTCAGGTCAAATAGAGTGCACCACACTACGTCTCATATCGCGCAGCACGCGCTGCCTCGACTCGACCTTGCCGCATCTGCGTCTCTTCCTTCGCCGCGCGATGGACCTCTGGGGTGACACCCAACAAACTGTAGTTCTCCCTATCTGATGAGAACCCCTTTAGCGCGTACCAATCTCTTAATTCAGAATAAGCTCTTTTTGCCATTGTACTTACGCCAATCAATATCCGAACCCTGTACTCTCCAAAAGATTTCTTTGCTGAAAATTTTCACAACTTTCTTCTAGCGTTTAATCTTTCGACAGCATTTATTTTCTAGTACTCAGTTCTGTAGTTTGTACGTTGCATTGTGATTCTACGTGTAATACAAAATTTTCTTTACAAATCTGCACTACTCTTGGCGCTCATCCGGTATGGGGGGGGGCATTGTGATGCAAGGTCAAGTGGCTGCTCTCACCCCCCATCCCCTCTAGGCTGGCTGCACTCCCCCTGGCTTACGGGTCCCTCGCTTAGTGAAACCCGTGCGCCAGGGGGAGTGTAACAAGTCTAGGGGGGTGGGGGGTGAGGGCAGCCACTTGATGCCCTCTTACTGGATGAGCGCCCTACTCTTTTCCACAACGTCTATTTGTACTGCTATGGTATTCAATAGGGTCTACATCAAGTGTTTTTTGTATACTTTGTATTATTAATCAGTTCTCAACAATAAACATTTAAAAACACGGTAACAACATGTACCACTAAACGAAACAATCAACAACGGCTAATTATCCACAAGCGTAGCTTAGAAGCGGAGTTTAAGATGAAAGGCAGCTCATTGGGAATAAAGTCGGAAGTGGTCAGTGTGTAATGATGAAGAAAAAACCATGAAAAGCGGCTCAGAGCCCGAAAAGTGGGCTACTTTCTTGCCCGTTGATTGCCGCACTGATGCGATCCTAACCTCCTCAACGCTAACGCCCTCTCTGCCGAACAGCTGGAGTCAGTCGACGAAGGGCGACCCATGGGCAGGCGCGCGGAGGCGCCGGTACGTCCCTGTCGCCCGCTGGAAGCACACTCTTCTCAGCAAAATGCGGACCCACCTGTCTTTCGAGTAAGTACATAACTCCCGCTCCTTCGACCTCCGACAATATCGTGTGATCCTCCCTAAGGCTTCTGCTAAGATAACGCATAAGTCGATATCCAATAGATGGACCCAAATTCAACAGAATTCTCAAATTGAGGAACTTGACATTCAACAAAAAAATGGTTCACAAACGGAGACACTCAAACTATAACAGATGGTCACCAAACTAATTAGTTAGTACATAAGATGATCTGTGGCTGATGGTCCCACATCCTAATAAGGCTCGTCCCTGCACAAAAAAATGACGCTATGTCCCCTGCCCCTTGGGTTAGCGGAATAAGATCCGCTGGAGTACTTCGCCACCGACGTCTACTTTCGTCCCTGTCGCAGAGATCTGCGAAGAATTCGATAAGCAACGCAGCATTTGAGGTCATACAGGTGAACACTTCAGAGAATCCAAACACTGGCTGGAAATATGGATCAACGCTACCATCAGACAAATCCTGGCGATGGCAAAGCTCGAAGACAATTCCTAGATTCCCAGCACTTCGCCTGTGTTTGTGGTCTCAGTGGGCATTCTGGACCACAGTCCTCCACGCCGGCACGCCGGCATCACAAAAGATTCAATTTCAAATGTGGGGTCTCCACAGAGCACTTATAAATAACCTCGAGCAGCTCCGGGCACGAGGGTGAAAAGAAAGGTCAACTTAACAACGAAACTTCCAGCTGTATGTGAAGAAACGAAGTACCTGAGTAACTTTCGGGAGGAATAAGAGCCACAAGTGACGGCGAAAAACCTGCGAGGCGGGCCTCCCTCCTCTTCTCCAAAGGGTTCCTTAGAATGCACCTCGTTCATGTGTAAAAAGAAAAGCAGTCTCTACGAATCCAGCAAGCTTGCAACAGAACAGCTTTCGGAGGCTTTCGAGTCTTTCTAGCCATGGAGCTCTCCTCTCAATTGAGAATCGAAGATGGGAAAACTTGCTACTACTCCGAAAGACAGAAACGACTCACATCTTGATCACACGATCACACGTAAAGGAAGTTGGTCTGAGTGGTAGAGTTGTATTAAAAGTAGCTCAGAATCGAAAAATTTTGAAACTATAAAAAAACTTAACAGGTGCTCCATGGTACAATCCTCAATACATAACCAAAACTCAGCTACTTATTTTGAATGTGTTAAGCATATCAACTTCCATCGGATGCATGTGGCCCGGCAGTATTAATGAGTGCAATGGTGGTCCAAGATCGTATTCAGACATCTCCTTCAGCGTGGAGAACACTATCTGAACACGGAAGGATCAATGTTTGTTTTGTGTTTGTGGCCTTTTTTTTCTCATTTCTAAACAAAGTACCACGATCCTAAATATCGCTCTTCGCCTCAGTAACGGTCGTCATGTCTTGAAAGAACGCCAAGTTCTCAATAGCCGTAAAATGGCGCAACGGAATTTGAATGGCAAATTATTTTGATTTCTTGTAAGAACCAGTTCATGTTCGAATCACTGTTTCTAAGCTCCTAAGGACGCAACTTATCCTCCCCCAATCTAGAAAGGAAGAAGTCCTTTTGACTGTTCTTTGTTTTCCCAACCAATATTACTTTAAAACATGAATTAGTTGTTATGTTTGTATGTGTGTGAAAACAACCATGTACTGCAAGTAAGGAAACTAAAAACTCCTTAGGACTAGAAATTTGAAGGAACCCTTTCTCCCCCCTAGCCTATGAGAAGATAGGATACGGCCCCTGAATACGCTCGAGACCGAGACGCTAAGCTCGGAGAATTGAAGTTTATGAAACTCGGAAAAAAACTCGGTAAAACATAGCGTGAAAAAATGGCGCCTCATTGGCTACCGATCTCATTGAACAATAAATACAATGAAACTGCTTATTTCAGAGCTACTTTTGAACTAGGAGTTTGGAAATTGCAAGCCATCCACAAAGGAATCAAAAGATCATAAACAGCACTACAAAAGTGGATCCACAGATCTTTTACTGAGTATCCTATCTCACTGAAAGACTCTAGCCGACAAGTCGCGAAGCTACGTGGCGCGATCCCAGGTGACGGAAAGGTGGTAAATGGCGGACCAAAAGCCATCATTCACCCTAGATACAGATCGATTTAGAGGATTGACTTTGTCTCTTTAGTGCTCTGTTAATCCATACCGTGTCTTCTACTAACCAGCGTATCCATTCTGCTCGTGTGTGATATGCTCTGTATGTATGTGCGGTTGGTATCCTGTTATCGACACAGTCAAAGCTTGTATTCACGTGACTGGGAAGTACAAGGGAGGCGATTCGGGGCCGCTCCCAAAAAGAAAGCCCCTGGTCCGCTCCGGGCGGGCCAACTACCCAAAAGCCCATCCTAGCCCCAAAAGAGCATGGCAAGCTGCTCGTGGACCAAGCATATGCCAAGCGGCAATATACATCAGCCTCATTCTTTGAAAACTGAGAAAACCCCCTACCTAATACCCTAATACGACAATTTTGAGTAGAACCGCTCGGGAGAGGCTGCTAAAATCTCAGGACCCGGACAGACTGTCTAACGAAGAGAGACTAAGATGGCGATCTGTACTTCCAACGCACGGACGCTCGCATCCGAAGCTCAAGTCGAAGACCTGATGAAGCAAGCCAGGAAGATCAAGTACGGCGTCATCGGGCTGACCGAAACGAGAAGGCACCCCTGCTGCACGCCGTTTTCGATACTGAAGAAGGGCTGTTCCTTGGAACATGCGATAGCAGAGGCGTGGGCGGTGTGAAGTGCTCCTCAACACGCATTTGACCTGAACGTCGATTACTAGAAAAGCCTAAAGACCCAAATCAGACGTCTGAGAGTCAGGAGATGTGGTTCAACTCTGCTTTGACAATCTTCGTCACCTACGAACCAACATCCATGGTAAGTCACATTCTCACAAGACCTCATGACTGAGTGACCTGATTGGCAGTTCCATAACGATATAGACTACATCATCTTCACGCAGGTTTGGCCTGACCGATGTCACTGTTGTTCCAAAGTTCCATATGGGATCGGCCATCGTACCCTCAGCGCAAAGTTCCACTTTTTGATGACGAGAAAGCTCCAAAGTTTGGGAAGCGAAGCCCCAGGACAGACGTCGAGTGGGACCACTTTACTTTCTTGTCAGCTTATGGGAGGATTCCGTTATAGAAATCGACGAGAAATACAACCAGCTATACAAAAATAAATACACCACTGGAATCACCAACTCAAATCCGAGGCTGCGAAGCAATGCAGAGAGGCGATAAAGAAAGATCTCAATTAGCGATCAGCAGCAGTAGTAGCTAAAGCAGCAGAGGCTGAGAAAAGCATCCGCAATGTCCGCTAAAGCTCTGCCAGCTACAAGATCAAGATGAGCTGCCTCCGATCAGCGGATAGGATAGTTACATTACAAAGGGCCATGGAGGAAGCCACCTACGACTTTTACTTGGATCTCTGTGATAGCCATGTCCATCCGCCTACTTAAAATCTACACCAAGATGGATAATCTAGTCTGACATGCCATCAATCGGTGAAGAACCGTGCAGCAACCGGTCTCAACGGGGTTAAACCGGAACATCTGAAGAATGCACCGTCAGTTATAATCAAAACACTGGCTCGGCTCTTCAAGCGCTACCTGTCGGAATGCAAGGTACCCACAACGTGGAAATCAGCAGGACTGTATTGCTGTACAAAAAGGAATACATGGATGACATTAGCGATCATCGCCCAATCTGCCTGCTGTCTGTAGTTTATAAACTGTTCACTTGAGTCATCTCCAACAGTAATGGCAGGATGCTGGATCAGATGTCGGTCAGACTCTGCGATTTGGACCAGCGATGAGCGATCGCGATCGTCCATC
>KZ347180.1:39484-49604 GCA_002352805.1 Teladorsagia circumcincta | reverse complement strand
CATCGCGAGATGCCCATCGCGAGATGCCCATCGCGCGATGGTGATCGCGAGATTGGCAATGCCCATCGCGCGATCACCATCGCGCGATTGCGATCGCTTGTCAATCACCGACTATGACGGCGATCTAGGGCATTCACCCATTCTCTAGTCGTCTGTACTCTAGCCATCGCGGCAGGACCATTGAGAAGAAATCAAGTAGTCCGTAAACCCGGGTGTTCACTAGGACAGAAAGCGACTTTTCCGCTTTTCGTGCACGAAACTTTTCGCTGTGGGAACACCAGGTCCACCAGTGCCTAAAAGTGGACCCGGGGTTCCCGCAACGAGAAAAGTTTCGTTCGCGAAGAGCGTAAAAATCGCTTTCTGTCCTAGCGGAACACACCCTGTAACCCCCCCCCCCCTCTCATTGTGGTAACTTCCGGATAGGGTTGCGAAGTGAATTCGCTCAATCAATGAAGAGCATCCAGGTTTTCAAATCAGCTGACTCAATCGATTAGTGAATTTTGAATCGGTGTTTCAACGATTACAATTGATTCGCTGGCACCGCTCCACGTCATGTCAAGGGGTGTGAAAATAAAGGCATTCCGGGAACAACTGGTAGAACCTAGTTAGCTCTTGTTGCTCACCAATTTGCAAGTTTATATGATCGCGTAAACATCGAATCACTTAGAAGCAGTGGCTTTGGGCTAAGAGATGGCCATAGCCGCATTGACTTTTTCACACACCTTAATCCTCCCATAATAGAATGAACATTGAATTCGCGCGCGCCAATAATCGATACCAGTTTTTCGCCCGGCCATATTGTTAGCATTTCCATTCGTTTTCGTGTTTTCGTTTCAAGCTTTCGATTGATAGTATCTTTGTTTTTCGACATTCGCTTCCTCAGTCTCAGGTGGTTCATTTTATTCTTGACTGTTCAGTGAAATGTAGGTTTCGCTTGAGTATCGGTGCTATCGCAAGGTGCGGGCCATTAAGTGGCAAGCATTTGAAACCGAGCAAAATGTCTGTTTTTGTTAACATCGGAGCTAAATGTGGTGTTAAGTGGGTTGGGGGGGGGGTAGGGCACACGGCGGCGCGGCACTGCTCATCTTGCGCCCTCCGAGCGATGTAGTGTAAACTAGAACATTCCAACTTTGGCGCTCATGTCCTTAGGGGGACATTCAAGTTAGTGAGTCAATTATTGTGCTTGGAACTAAGCCTTGGGCAATAACAGGGATTCTGGATGGAAGATGTGAGCAATATGTATTCTCCTTGACGTTCCTCCCTGTTCTAGGCTTAGTCCTAGTGTCACTTACCATCGGCCCTTCTGTGGTTCCCCCCCCCCCCAAGGACATGAGCGCCCCAACTTTTCATGCATGTCAAGTGACTGCACTCACTTCCACCACCTAGACTGCTTAAATTCCCCTGACTCACGGATTTCCTGAAGTACACAAACATGCCGCCGCGTCGTCCACCAACCCACTTATCGGCCCCCCGACTTTCCTCACACTTTTTCGCGCGGCCGCGGCGGACGCTTACGAGTCGGTAGTGCCCGCAAACTGTGCGGGTAATTTTGGAAAAGCTCCATCAGCACAGTTCGCGAGCATTCATGAGTACGGTTTCAAATTTATCCTCACATTTCGCGAGCACTACCGACTCGGCCGCGCTCGCGGCAGGCGCGCTCAAAAGTGTGAATAAAAAGTGTGGGGCAGCCCCACGTATCACCCTAATTGTTAACAGCGTGAGCAATTTTCCCAGGAGTCCCTGCCTCCTTCTAGGTCTAGTACTAGAGGATGCCCTGCATCTTGCGATAGCGCCCAAGTATCTTTTTCTCAGTACTTACCTGTTGTTTCGTAGTAATTATTGCAAAGATGCAACTTCCTCGTGACATCGGATCCCTTCTCTCGTGGGTGTAAATATTCAACGGTAAAATGAATAAAGAACAGTTCCAGATTCACCAATGGGTTCAGCTCGCAAGCATGACAGAGCACGCGGCAAGGAGAAAAACAGCAAGTCAAGTTCGACACAGCCAACCCCTTCTGTGACGAAAGTCTATGGGTGTCCAGTCCCTGATCCAATTCGTTGTTTCGTAGGTGTGTTCAGTAGGTCGCATCATTTGCAGTGCATATGTTTGAGATGTTTCACATTTGGTAGACTTGGTTCAAATTCAGGAACACCTCTACCAGTTGGAGCTGATGGAGTGAGAATGGAGTGTTCGAACGAGAAATGCCCTTTCGCTGACGTCTTATTGCACCAAAGGTGTTTTGAGGCGTTTGAAGATCATCTAATTAAAGTTATAGGCGGCCTCGGTCAGTCAGTTCAACTTCAAAATTCATTCTTTGAAACTTGTCTTTCACGTGAATTCAAGTGATGAATTTGTCTAATTGAAAAGTTAGGAATTTCATTTCTTATTTCGCCTATCGCAAACACTCATCATGGAGCAGCAGCTCTGCCATGAGCAACCCTTAACCTTCCTTGGAACATCGAAGTCACTGAGCCAATTACTGTGTTTGGGAAGAAGCTTTAGGCAAGGGAACTGATTCTGGGGCAGGATATTAGTAATATGTGTTCTCATTAGCGTTTCTCCGCTCTCCTGGGCTTAATCCTAGTGCTACCTAGCACCGGCCCTGTTGTAATGTCCCTTACCCCCTCCCCCCCCCACGGACATGAGCTCCAAGTGAACGTTAGATAACAGCGTTCGATAACGAAGTTTGATGGGGAGCTGTCTGCAAACGAAAATGAAGACAAAGAGACTCCCACCCTTACCCTTCCTTCAGCCGCATCCACGTTGGAATGGAGGAGGAACGTAATGGGATGAGTTTCACGTACGGTTAGCTTCAGTTACTCCAGTGCCAACCGCCTGCCTGCCTTTGCCGTGACCGTGCCTGCACGTTTCTGGTAGCGCAGACAGCAGATAGCGGGGCTTGCGAACAAAGGTGTGAATTGCGGATCGAGCGATCTGCTAGCTCCTTTGTCGCGCACTTTCGAGCCGCCAAGGGGCCCGACATCAACACTCGTCTGCCTGTCTACTGCGTTGAAAGTGGAATAGGTGAGCGTGCTTGACCCTGGACCGTGTTTTAAGGGTTGTTGGCAGCGAAGTCATTTTGGAGCTTGGAGATAACTGTTTCGGCCGTATATTGCTGTTGTCCTAGCCTTCTAGTTTAGAGGACTTGTCGCAAAACTAATGACGCAGTGTCCGAAAATTTGCTAAAATGGAGCCCCTGATCTGAAATTGGCACTGACTGGCAGCAATCCATCTCGATTCAGCACATGTGTTTGGTGTGAAGTATGGAAGCAGTTAGGTGGCGATTTGGATTCTCCTGCAATAGGGTTTACACTATGCGAATAATTTGTGTATAGTGCATTCTTGCAGTGCGTGAGGTTTTCTGAATATCCAACCACACCGCAGTCCCTCCTTGACTAGACTTGCTTTTGTCCGTTACAGCTGATGATCAGCGAAACCAGAAAAGGAATAGGTTAGTAGCTATGGATACGGAGAATGGGAGAACCGGTGAAGGAATTGCAGGAGAACTCGTCAAAAGAGACACAGGTCAACTGGTTATTTGCCTACTTCTGGCGTGGCTTCGTATTTCCGCGGATGTCTGGAAAGTATACCGAGAAATGGGACGCATGCGCTGTTGCATTTTGCGAGTGGGAAATCTGAATAAGGAAAACTGGCATCTTCCCCTAAAGAGCCGACGAATTCGCTGGAAAGATGAGGAAATAGAACGCCCAAGTGAGAGGGTCTAAGGTTGCAGACACTTTATGGTAAATCCCGTGTCTTTAATTACAAAACATGTGTCAGAGAACCAGATCTTCCCGCAATAATCTGGGGCCGTATGCTATCTTTCCCGAAGGAGTTACGGGACCAAAATTCCTTCAAAGTTTCTACTTCTTCCTAGCTGGGATTGCCCTGATAAAGGGCCCACATTTAATGTATGTATGTGGGTGAAGTAAACATGTACTGGAAGCGAAGAAACTATATTGACTGAAACAAATAAATTTAAAGGAAACTTCGGGTCACCTAGCTTCCGGGAAGGATAGCATACGGCCCCTGCTCTGTATCAGACGAAGCTCGGTGTTGGGTATGAGCATCACTCAAAGCACAGTGCCAGTATAGTCGAAGTGGGCGTCGCCAACGGTCGCTGCCCCCTCTACCAGCTGTGGAGATCACGTGATTCGCTGCGGAGGCCTTGCGATCGTGAATCGACTTCAAATAGTCCCGGTGGTTCCAAAACAATCACAAATGCCTCTGCAGCCTTGGTCTCGACGGCTGGCAAGAGGGCGCGAACGTTGGCCGTCACGCCCACTTCGACCCTGCTGGGACTGTTGCTTTTGAAGGCCCTGTCATCTCGTTTTCTGTGGGCTACTGGACTAGATATCCATCTGCACCTCCTATTGTTGTGTAAACCTCTCACTTTGTGTGTGGTTTGTCGAATTGTAGACCTGTCGTGTCTACCCAACCCAAAAGGTCCTTTTGACATCAGAGGAGTGGTAGGGGAGCCCGGATAAAGCAGTGGTTAATGGATTTTCCGATCTCACAGGTCAGTAGTTCATCATGTTTTGAATGTGGTTGTTCCGTACAAATGTTGTACAGGCATCCACACTAATCTTCTGGTTATTCAACAAGCTGTTCTAGTGTCTGGGTGAGGGGGATATACGAAACAAGCGCCTTATGACTGCAACCGAATTGGCGTAGAGCCACAAATCTAATGTGGTTTCACAGTAGGAGCACCCTACCATATAGCCATCCACTTTTTGCCTACGCATCGACTCCCCATTTGTGAACCGAATCGCCATGAGAGCTTACTTTCTTCCTTTCTTTGTGGATAGGTATTATTTGCGATCACTAGGAACAGTGTAAAAAAGTACTATGCTCAAAAAGAATGCTTAGAAAGTTGCTGTTTATGACCCAGACGAATCATGGACTGAGTGAAGGGGCGCACCGAACAATGGGACAGCCCAAGTTAGCGCTAGGCTTTGCTAAGGCAGAAAGCGAGTTTGCTTTCAGCACCGGAGAACTTTTCGATGGGGGAACTCCAGGTCAGCTTGACGAGGGGTGGACCTGAAGACTGGTAGCAAAAAATCGCGCTTCGGAAAGCGGAAAACCCTTTCTATCATAACGACTCACCTTCAGGGGACTCATCCAGGAAATTGACTTTGAACATTCGAATTCATAGAATAGAACTAAGTGATCAATAGACTAGGGTTTGGAAGAGTCGGATGTTCCGCCGTTATCACACTTTCTGATGAGCAACAAATGCGCATCTCTCCACGATGCCAAAGGCTCGGTCGGTGATGCAATATCAGTAGGGCAAGCGGTCACCCTGAGGTGTAAGGTGTAATTCTGAATTCAGTGTTTCGCATCACATTCCGGTGATAATCTGAGCGCTTATCCGTTCGCATCTAGAATGAAGTGCTCCCTAGGCGTCGGTTTGTCATCCCTACAGGAGAACGAAGTTCTACATGTAGCTGAAACAATGCCTGTAGCGTAGTTATCGCAGCAACTACCGAATTTTATTAAAGCTTCCAAATTCCTCCAAAAAATCGCTACCATTTTATGCAGTTCTTTAGGGTCAGCAAAAGGATGGACTCCAACGATGAGGCGAAACAACCTTTGGGTCCAAAAAGGTCAATCCCTCATCGCCAAGGTGAAGTCTAATGTTAACTTCCTGAAGCATGAAGGATATACTGAGCCTCAGCATAGCGAAAACTTCCATGAAGAAATGCAAAGCCATATCGATAGCTCATTGACATCCACGATTACAGGCTTGTCGGTGCCGTTGTGGACTTGGAATTACGAAAATGGACAAGCTGGCTGCTGATGATCGATCAGTATGTAATATTCTACGATATTCTTTTTGTGGTAGTGTCAGGTACTTACTATCGCAAGCTTCAGTGACAGTTGATTAGTGTCATCCTTGCTTATAACTGTTCTGCAGAAACGTGAAAAGGCTGAAGCGCAACGTGAAGCCGCTTTGGCTGCTGGGTTACCCGCTCTTCCACTAAAGAAAAAACGTAAGTCAAAGAATGCTCTGCCAACACTGAACTTTGGAGTCGTGAAAGCCGCACCGAAACTACCAGCTGAAGAACGAGAAGCTCGTGCATTAACGTGAGTTTATGAATTCGGTGTTTTTCCTACCGAAAAACCTCGACTAGACGATGTTGCAGACGGTGCCAAGGTGCAAAAGTGCGTGATGTGTCAACATCCTCAATATCATCCACTCCCACCAGCTATTTGGCATTTGAGGTTTGTAGAGAACAGCATAAATGATTTACGTTCAGACAAGGCCGGGTATTATGTTTGGCAGGTGTTCCAGGGGGACATAGAACTGTGAATGATAGTCTCGAACTTTCTCATGCCTTAAACCTGAAATCATTAATCTCGTTTGTTTTCCAATTTCTCGTCGAGAATCATGTCTACTATATCGTCCCGATAGGCATCTGGAAGGAAATAGCAAGGAAATAGCTTTACTTAGCAAGTCATGTACGGCCTAATTGCGAAGCTCTGTTCCCGAAAGTGCAATTCTGTGACCCATGGAGACGTCTTAGGTGGCAGCAAAGGTAGAGGAAATAGTTGCGAAGGGTAACTTACTGATCAGTATCTCACATAGTGAGTAATGGGTCGAGGAATACTCGGTGAGGAAAAAGGCTGTATTTTCCTGGTTAGGTAGCGCATTTTTCGAAAAGGGGAATAGGATTTAGAGTACTGACTAACCCCTTTACCCCCTCCCCTCCTGTCCGATGAACTTTCAGGTGGCACCTGATTTGCTTACTTTAGCACTTCATAGGTCGCTTAATTGTTTCCTTATGTTTTCTCTATTCGTTTTTTATCGGACTTGGGTTCTTATTATGATTTACAGCCATCTCAATAATTTTTTTTTCTATTCAAGAAGTAAATTTATTTTAGTCGCGGAGGGAATCCTTTACCTACGCGTCTGATGTTTGGGGATTGTTACCAACGTTTCCATCTCTCACGGGACTTCAATCAGGTACGCCAACTTTTTATTTCAGGGTCTCTTTCTGCGTTTAATTAGCACCCGTTTACATGCTGTCAGCCGTTTGGATTCATTCCTACTTGATGTTACGATATTCTTGGTCGTAGTGCTTTGTACAGCGCGTGACGACGGCAGCTTTGCCGCTGTTCGGGGGATGTCGAACGATCGCGATTTTAGTAGCGCGACAGCCGTGGCCGGCTAGCGGGTCACGATGTCTTCAAGTGTGAACCAAGTTGTGCAGTCGTCTTCAGTCTTATGCTTTCATATTGAGCTGTTACTACACAATCTGCAACTTTGAACTTACACTTTGGAACCTGTTCTTGCTCATATGCCTATGTTAATGTTTCTACTATGAAAAGACAAGTGTAGGCGCTATCGCAAAATTAGGACATTATGATGGCAATACATTCAGAATTGTGTAAATCATCCTTTTTTTCGAAATTAGAACCAACTTAGGCGAGCGAGGAGGCTCCAGAGGCGCGAGCAAATTTCATTCTCCCCAAAGCAAAGTTCCTGCCCTATTCTAGGCTTAGACTTAGAGGATGTTTCGTATATCGCGGTAGCGGTATTCAAGATGCTTGTATCTCACAATGAAACCCGCACTTCTTTCCAGTTATATCTGGCCACTACGTTGATCACGATGATACTACAACCACAAGCTCAGGGAGCGATCTACCCCAGGAATGTCCGAATACTAATGTAGGACTTGACTTCGAATATCTTATGGTACATAGTACATATGTTCATTGTATGGATTTTCTAGGAGCTTATTCCTGCACCGCTTCCACCGCGGCAAACAATGTCTTACGCTTCGGCTATGAAGCTGAGAGGAACGACTGTCAGAGATCAATCCACAGTACAGCAAACCATCAATTCGCCTCTCTCTATACAAACTGATGTATCGTTGCTCACATTCCTTTTATGTATCGAAGGTTATTCAAGAGGACTTACATTTACAGACTGGTAGTGACAGTGGTGTCGAGCTTGAAAGTGGTTCAACAACATGTTCAGACTCCGAAGTTGCATCAGCTAAGGTACAGTTTTGAAAAGTGTATCAGTGCTTTTGTTGGAAGGTCGCATTGGTGTGTCCGTGACATTTTCACGTATTAAAATCCAATTTTCGAATGTTTTATATGTTCTCTGTAGTTATTCTCCTTTTGTTTCCTCCACAGTCGCTTTGTCCACTGAGACTTGATGCTAGGTTTGCTGTTTTCTGGCAAGAGCGAAGTTGAATTGGTACTCGAATGTCCTTTTTTGGCGCATTTAGGATGCTTATGTCAGAAACTTCAATGGATAATTAATTGATCGGAGCATGTGGGCAGTTTTCACACTTGCGGCTGAGCGGTCGCACGATGCGTTAACAATGGGTGGTACTAAGAATGCCGACCGATCGCAGTGATGCGCCAGGAATAGTTGCTTTGTTCGCCAAGTCTGACACCGGGTGTGGTTCACGAGGACAGGAAGCGACTTTTCCGCTTCTCGCGCGCGACTCCGGATCGACTCGTAAGCAGTGGTGGACCTGGAGGTCCTACAAAGAAAAAAGTTTCGCGCGCTAGAAGCGGAAAAGTCGCTTTCTGTCCTAATGAACCAACCCTCCGACACCTGCCTGAGGCCACAACGCGAGCGCGACTTCCAGTCAAATTTCCGTGCCCAATACTCGGGGCAGTTACTGAAGAAAGCGAACAAGTGAAGGAAATAGTGTCGATTATATGTACCGTAACATGTTGAGCATGATGTTAGTCGCCCGCCTCTCAAAAAGCGCTTTATGTTGTCTTACAACTCGTTGTACAAACTGTTTTGAGTCTGAATATACAGGGGTGGCCAAAAAAAGAGACACTTTGCTCATGGCGCACATCGCCAAACTTTTCTTCCCCCAGGGTGCCGCTGTTGACGGAAGTTTTACGGCATAATATTCCATAGATGTCCCTCCATAAGCAGAAGCACTTCCTCCTTCACTGCCCTCACCGTCTTCGGGATATGACGTCATCTGCAGTCGCCATCAAGCTCGAGGATGTCTTCAGTAATCGCTCTATCTCCAAGCAGCGACAAAATTAATTCAATAGATTAGCTGATGGATGTTTTCCTATAAGCTGTACCTAAACTGTGCAAGACCCCCGGCCAGCGCTATCAGGAACCTCATAATGGTCCACGATCCGTGGAGGATCACGTTGAGCTCGAACCGTGCACAAGGTCTCTATGGTAAATTCTTCTGATGTCGTCGGTGTAGAAGGCTATCATGACGTTTTCTGACAGTACGGGATATACTCTTTAATCTTCAATTGGGAACATTCGGTTTGGATTTAGCAGAATTTCATTAGTGCCGCTCCGAGCGAGAGGTGGAGTGTCTCTCTTTTTTGGCCACCCCTATATACAAGGAGATTCTGTTAGCAAAATGTCAATAAACCAATTGAGATGATTTTGCTTTGTGTACATAAGTGCTGTACGTTCTACCCACTTCTTTTTTCTACAGTTCCAAATTCCAGGACATCGCAAACCCTCTCAATGACTGCACGGTGAACAATACACCATCATTACCTTTAAGTAGTACCGAAGATGAATTCCTCTCTGGTCTTTGTTTGGAATCCGAATGCAGTTTATCGACAGAACGGTTGGGAAAAAAGGGTAAGTGGAAGAGATCATGGCATCATATTTACCGTTAACTGCTGATTTGGGGTATTATTTGGGACTCCTATGGTATGGCTTCTAGAGAAGAATTTGGATAGGTGGTGTCCTGTGATGGTTTGATTGGATGCTTCACATATTTTTTTGTGATTCGGATTAGCATAGGCCCGATTGTAGTGGTGCAAGATGATTTCTTCCAACTAGTCCAGAAGGCAAATGCTCAAAGACTTGTTGCTCCGCTGGGTTTGCAGTTCAATTGAAGGCAAGCCCACCCCAGGGGAAGGAATTTTGGGGAGGATAAGAGCAACATGTGTTCTCTCAGGGTTTCCTCTCTCTCCTGTAACCTACCACCAGCCCTCCCCCCCCCCCCCTAGGAGATGAGCGCCACAGTGCATAAAATGCACCTTTTGTAATATTTGTTGTCTCTGTCGCGGTGGTCTTGCCCTCAGGTCTCACCAACATATCATCTTTCTCTTTTTGTTTTCTTTTTGTGAAGTGTTTTCTATGATTTGTTATTTCAAATT